>VTPC01091034.1:20327-63261 GCA_011009095.1 Ignelater luminosus | reverse complement strand
CTCTCTCTCTCTCTCTCTCTCTCTCTCTCTCTCTCTCTCTCTCTCTCTCTTTCTCTCTCCCAAAGCAACTCTCAGAGTTTGCTATTTTGACATGTACTGCGCAAGCAGCACAGCGTGGTATGCACCTTTCATAAAACGTCCGTAAAAGAGTAGGCGTGGTAAACTGTCAGAGCTGCAAATATAAATGTGCAGAGACAAAAAATAGGAACATTGGTGGAATAGGGAGTGAAATATCTGATCTTTATTT
The DNA here is from genome assembly GCA_011009095.1 of Ignelater luminosus. Classification (NCBI taxonomy): domain Eukaryota; kingdom Metazoa; phylum Arthropoda; class Insecta; order Coleoptera; family Elateridae; genus Ignelater; species Ignelater luminosus. Next base: position 63,014 of record VTPC01091034.1, on the reverse strand, counting down.
AATCTGTGATTGTAACCGACAGCGTTGCCAATTGTCATATAAATATCAGATTCTAACATAATTTTTGCATTTTGCCAGAAAGCTGTAAAAATCTTTATTATTTGCACTTGCTATTCGTTACCTAATTCAAAATTTAAAGCGAATCATATAATGAACAACCTATTAAACCGTCGATTATAAATTATAATAAACATCTGTCGATTCCCAAGGCAACCATAAGCACAATCTTTGTCTTAAGTGTAAAAACTGTAGTAAGTCTATCTTTATCTGTTTTTAGTAGACGTCTATTAAAACGTCTTTAAATTTACTAGAAAGTCATAGCTTTATTGACAGTGTAAGGCTTGTATTTGTATAAATAAGTGATGTTTTGTAATAAGAATTAATATTTATTTTCCCTATTTTCAAAACAAAAATTGTAATACAATGAAATCAGATCATTCTGACAACAGTGCATCCTAAATTACGTCATTCTTGAAGTGGCAATACTGATTTCGATAACAGTATAACCTAAAAAACATGTCGTTTCAAACAATTTAAAATTTTTGAAATGTTATATTGTTATTGAAATACAGATATAACATTATCAAGAATAGTAACTTACACTAAGAATGCCGTCTTGGAGTCAGATTCAAGCTCAATTAAGGCATCCTGCTAACCCAGTAGTATTTTTTGATGTTTCAGTAGGCACAACGGTAAGTTCTCTGTTTATGGAATTTTTAATAGTTATTAACATTTCTGCTTTTTTAAGGAAATAGGACGGATGATATTTGAGTTGTATGCTGATGTAGTGCCCAAAACTAGTGAGAATTTTAGACAATTTTGTACTGGAGAATATAGAAAGGATGGTGTTCCATTAGGTTATAAGGGAGCAAGTTTTCATCGAGTCATAAAAGATTTTATGATTCAAGGTGGAGATTTCGTTAATGTAAATTTAACTGCAATTTTTTTTCATTCACACGGCTTATAATTTATTTTTTCTAGGGAGATGGTACTGGTGTTATGAGTATTTACGGAGGAGGAACTTATGCAGATGAGAATTTTAGTATAAAACATGATGCTCCTGGATTGTTGTCAATGGCTAATAGTGGAAAAGATACTAATGGTTGTCAATTTTTTATAACGTGTGCTAAATGTAATTTTTTAGATGGCAAACATGTAGTGTTTGGTAAAGTAATTGATGGGTTATTAGTTATGAGAAAAATTGAAAATGTGCCCACAGGACCTAATAATAAACCCAAAATACCTGTTACAATTATGCAATGTGGCCAAATGTAGTTTATAATTTATTAATTAATAAAGACATTTTTAAATAAAAAAATTTTAAAACTGACTTGGAATGTAAAGTGAAGCTCACCTTTTAAGTATATGAAATAGTGCTTAGGTTCAGCAGCAGTAATTAGGCTTACATGTTGCCCCAGCATTGAAGAAAGCACTGTTAAAAGTATTGCCTAGATTGTTCAGGAACACTCAACTGACTGTGTTACTAATTGCTGCCATTGCTAACTGATATAAAGATTGCTGCTTGCTCCTCGTGATAACAGAACAAACCATAGAATTCATATGGTTCAAAACTCCTATATATTGATCTTTGGTTTTCAGAAGGATAAACAAGTATCTCATAAATTACACGAACTACTTCAGTTAAAAAGTTAAGTTCAAGAATTTTTAAGGAGGTTGGCTAACTAAATAAAAATAATTAAATTTGTCAGATTTATAGAAAATGTGGATCAATATTATTTATGCTTTCATGCAGATTTTCTAATTTTTTGATTGTCTAGTTTCCAAGTAATCTCAGATCAAAAATTGCAGTTTCATGCATAGACTACAGTGATTACACTTGAAAAGTTGAAACTATATTCAAATGATCAAAAGTATGATACAATACTATGATAGTAGGAAAATCATTAGTATAACACATGTATTTCAGAAATTATCCTACTAAAATTCAAACGACTTAACCACGCCATTTCACAGGTCTGAAAATAGTTGATTTGGTCAGAATTTCGAAACTGCGCATATCTCGAGAAATTTGGCGGGACTTTCTTAAATGCGAGAAAGTCTAATAATCCTTTTAAGTTTTCTATTTTTACATAATAAATTATGTATCAAAAACTTTTATATTCTTTCTGATTAAAATAAGAATAACGTGCAATAAAACTAGTTGTAATAAAAAAATACGGCTCTGCGAATTTTCATCTGTAAATTGTAACTGTGTAACTATGGGAAATTAGCAATTCTTGAATTGGCAACCTGTTCTGCAGTACCAACAGAAGACAAAACAGTAGTACCAACAGTGTTGCCAGGTAAGCGATTTTTCCGTCAAGTCTGGATTATTTAAAAGTGGCTTAGCGGTGAAAATTCATTGTTTACCGTTTAGCGGAAAACCTAGTTTTTAAAAAATTATGAGCCAGAAAAACAGCGAATTCTAAGTTTTCCTGCTCATATAATATTATTACCCACAAAATCCAACCTGAATTAGGTAAACCGCGGCATTTCAGAAATTGAGGATTTTTATTCTTATATTCCCTTCTAGTAGTAAAATATTCTTCGACACTTCACACAGCGCCGAAAATGCACTAAATTACATTTTTGCTAATCCTTTACCAGAAAGATTAGCTGAATTATATTTTCAAGGTAAACTTTGCCCTGCAGAACCTACAAAGTTCCTGTTTATTACAGTGAAAAAAGAAGCTAACTCATTTTAGAAGGTACAGATAACTTTTGCCACTTATTAGTTCCTTTTTTTTGAACAATTTCCAAATTTTATTTTTTCGGGAATTAGTTAATCTTTTTAATTATTCTTTTATCTTTATACTAGTTATCTTTTCTATATAAAAGTTAACGCACTTTCAATGCCAGTTTGTTAAATCATAAATCGTAGATATCAAATTGTGCTTAAATGCAATCTCGTTTGGAGCATATTAAATTTTATTGGATAAAAAATGTTTTTATATTAAAGAGAAATGAATAAAAATAATTTGTAAATAACACATATTTGATGGGAAATGTGGATAATCGCATCATTCTTGGTAAAATTAATCAGGTATGTCGAATTCTTTAAAAATAGCTTTTGATAGTTTATGGATTATTTTTTCTAATTTTTCTTAATATAAAATTTTTGGATTTAGATTTTGACGGTTTCTAGCTTATTTGAATAATCACTTTCGCGGAATAGCGCAGCTGCGACCTGGCAACACTGAGTACCAAGCTACCAACGGAATTATTTTCATAGTTTGCTGATGAGTATTTTGGAAGGTTTTCTCTTTTTCCTATTCAAAATCTCAGATGCTTTTCTGTGAATAATAATTCCGTGCTCTTCACTTCCTGTTCCTGTAGCTTGCTGTGATTTAATTAATTAATCCGTTCTAAAATCTTTGATCGTAACCATAACCTCAGAATACAAGCAAGATGGACCAAAAAGTTTTTAATTATTTATTAGAAATAGGATGTTGCAAAGCATGTGGTTTGAGATATCTGAGTAGTAAAGATATTGATTTCAGTGATGTGGACGGTTATATTAAAAAGGTAAATAGGAGTTTAAAAGCTTACAATAATTTCTTACCTCGTGCATGTAATTGTTTCAGAGGAATTTAATAAATAATGATGTACCAGAAAAAAGCGACGATCTATGTGTCAAAAAATGTAAATTGAACCCGTGCACAGTTTGTCTGGGTCTTCTACAAGAGCCTGTTATAGATGATATAATAAATAAAGTACTACTTTCTGAAGTGCAGAAGTATGATAGTACAGTATTTAATTGTTCCATTAGTACACCTACTGCTATTCTAATGAGAGAATATGCAATTGGCTTAATGTTACTGAGCAACTTTCCTGACCTTTACGAAAGTCAGTCGGCTTTCATTTTAAATAAAATTAAACATATCTTTACAGTTAAATCTCATTGCAGATATGCAAACATTCTCATTAAGCAAAACATGGAAGTTAATTGTAAAAAATAGACTGGTAGAAAAATTAAACATGAAGTTTGAAAATTCTAGTACTTGCAATTTTTGGATAGATGTAATAATGGATTATGAAGACAATAATAAAGTAAAAAAAAGAAAGTTTAATTTTTTAATAATATTTGTAACAAGTTCGGTTGTAGGAAGCTCAAGTTGTAAGCAAATTAGCATCAAATAAAAAAAATAAACTGTTGTCCAGTAGGAAATATATCTCAGATTTACTATCAAGTATCCCACCTGAAGAATACAAAGATGTTGCAACATTTCCTCCAGAAATTCCAGACAAGTTTTTATACTGTAAATTAGTAACATGTAGACATAATTCTGTTTATTTAGCAGGACGTTACTGTAAATTTTCAAGAGAATTAAGTCAGAGTTCTTGGATAATAGATGGTAAAAAAGCAAAGGAAACATCAGTAGAGGAAATTATTTTTGAACAAATTAATAAATTATTTAGGTATACATTACTTAAGTTCTGTAATATTTATAAAGATGTAAATGTTTCTAGTATACCAACGTCACAACTAAAATTTTCTGCAAGTGGTAGAGAAGACTGTGATGTTCGTTGTTTAGGAAAAGGTAGACCATTTTATATAGAAATATCAGATCCTAAAAAAACTGTTTTTACTTTCAATGAATTCAGAGAATTAGAAGTAAAAATCAACGAATCTTCATTAATTAAAGTAAGAGATTTGCAGGATGTTGAACGGTAAGTTTAATTTATTTGTTAAGATAATTCTAGAATTAGTCTTAAATGTTTAAGTTCGGAATTGGCGAAGATAAAAGAAGGTGAACAAATGAAATCGAAGGATTATGTAGCTCTCTGTATAACGAAACAACCTGTAACACAAGAACAAATGGATAAAATAGACAATGCAGGATCATTAGTTTTAAAACAGAAGACACCTATTCGTGTGTTACATAGACGACCTTTGGCTGTTAGGGATAAAAAGATAGAGGAAATGAAAGCACATTTAATTCCAGGTATGCATTGATGCTTATAAAGAATAATACAACAAAAACAAAAACACCATTGTAGGGAAGGACAACATGTTTATATTGCATGTAGTAACAGGAGCTGGCACGTATATAAAAGAATTTATTCATGGGGATTTTGGAAGAACAAAACCCAGTATTGGTACAATTATCGACGATGAAGTTGATATAATTGCACTCGATGTTGTTGCAGTAAATTTAGACTGGCCAAAAGAGATCGATGTTAAAACATCACAAGTGGAAAGCTAGTTCACACTGTTGTTTCTTAATTAATGAACTCTATTTAAAGTAAATAATTTTGTTCAGATTTTTGATATGTTTATGTTGATGTATCTAGTTTTCTTTTTAAATAAAGGCATTTATAAAAGTATTTAGAATTTGAGTCTTATTTATGATGTGAGTGAGTGAGTCAGCTATACTTGCCACACTAGATAGAATAATCACATGTAATTATCATATTTCCAAAAAAGGAAAAATTCTTAGGAGTTGGCAAGTTGTCTACAAAACAAGTGATGTGAATGGCATCATGAAAATGACTACTTTATCTCTCTGTCCCACATATGTTGCGTAAACATCATGGTACATTAGTTTTTGTGGATTTTGGTCTTTGTGCTTGCTTTTCAAATTAAAAATTTTTAAAACTTGACAACAAGCTACAGCGTCCCAAAAAAGAGAATGGACATAGCTAAGTGTCGGTTACGTAAAGATTCAATGAATCGAAATTAATTGCGATAGGCGCCCTGCAGAGAACCTCCCTTGGCTTGAATTGCTTAAAAGAAATGGTGTTGTAGAATGGGTTGCCTACACAACTGTAAATACTTTAGAACTGATTATAGCCTTTTCCATTTTCTTTTTTGGGGCAGTTTACTTGTAGGTTCTGTGATACCAATCGCATTCAGAAGCAAGAGCAATTATAGGGTTTTTTAAAAACTTTGTTACTAATTTATGAATGTAGTCACTTTTTCTACTTTTTTTGTGAATTACAATCATTTTCTCATACCAATTCTCATGGAAGTTGAGAATGTATATTTCATCTTGTTTCATTTTTGGAAACTCCCGCTTATTCGTCATAGGATCGTTATAAAAAAAAGTATTGTATCTACTTTGCTTGTACATATTGTTACGTGAGCGTTAAAACAATTTCTACTCTTATGATTATATTATTTATTGCCTTAAATATACAATTAAAAGATATCAAATATATATAATAGCTACGCGGACGACTGGTAACTGATTGAGCTGCTCTCACAGGGCGGCATTCGGTTTTATATGTCCGCCGGATCGAAATTCCTCACAGGGCAACATTAGTTTTTTTTTATAGGCCCGCTGGGGTTGATTAAGACAGCGGGTGCAGTGCATTTGGTCTTTGCAAGTAGGGGGTCCGCTTGTACTTCGGAATGCCAGCGTCTGGAGCTGTCCTTAACAGTATTATGTACATAAATTGCAATGTACCGTGAAAGCAACAAAAAACCAAGTCAAAGATACCCTTGGAATTTTAAAAGATTGCTTAGAGTAATTCAAACATTAAACTTTCAAATGTCATAATCATTTTGACTATTGAATATTCTCATTCACCATTTTCATTCATCTTGGTGCCATTACGAAAATGAGTTTGTAAAACGAGCATTTTATGCTTCTCTTTTAACATTTTTAAATTCACAAAGTTTTGTAAATTAATATAATTATGATTAATTTTACTCTAATCACTTAAAAAATAACCTAAATAAAATTTAAATGTCACTTGTACTATATTAATAGCTTTTGTTTTATCTGTTTTTATTAATATGAAACTAGTGTTCTTTGATATTGTTTTATTAAAATGGCATTTAAGGCACACTAACGGTACAATTAACAATTTTAGCTAAAACAAGAGTGCAATGTAAGTAGAGAGACATCGAAAATGATTATAAACCACGTGACCACGAAATTTACTGTTGGTTAGGCAACACATCTTGCACTATTGGTTATAAAAACAATGTAGTTTTTCAGTAGCGTAGTATTGGATATATCATAAAACTACTTAAAAACTTAAATATTTCAAATTTATTATCACACTTTGAATGCGTTGCATCTAACTTACCTTCATTAACTCACAAAAAGCAGATTCAGTCTTCAAAAAGACGGATCTTTATATAGAACAAAATAAACTGTAAAAAACGCAAAACAAAGAGACAACAAGAAATCATGGAACGCACGCACATCCATGTAATTTTAGCGTAGAAATGTAGTCGGGTGGGCGTTACTTCGTAGTGTAGCCAACATCGAAAAATAAAATCTCGCGCCACTTTTAAATTAGTGGTCGCGCGTTTGTAATCATTATCGATGTTTTTGTATAGCAAATGCTAGTGAAATAGCCGGTATCGGCTGTTTTTGAACCTGTGAATAGCTTCGGAGTTTTGATTTGGACATGCCTTTTTGTTGTTGAGTTGTAAGCTGATACATTTCATGTTTTAACTTCAAGTTTTTGAGATTTTGAAAAGCTATATGGATATTAAGACCAAAGTATGCGTTAAAAAATGTTTTCCTATGACCACATGAGAAAGTGATTAATTTCACACCATTAAGTAGGTGCGAAAATTGACAATTTCAATTTGTACTTTCCATGCTCATTATAAGGTTTGTTCGTTTGATTGCACTTTTTACATTTTTTATACGTCACGAGTGCAGCAAGTTCAAAGAAAGTGATAGCTATATTTACACTAAATTATGGCATTTCAAATGAACGTTTTGAGTGCAACTTGGTGCAACATAATAAGGAAATAGTGACCTGGCAACTAAATCTTCATTTGTATTACTGTAATTGCACATTTCACATTGATACCATATTGCTTCGCTCATTTTTCTCAGTTAGAAAACTTGCTTCTTTAATAATTTTTTAGGTTTTACTTTCTTTCTACCCTTAAAATATAAATTGCTTTATGGTGTTAATTGTAGTATATAAACAAATTTAAAATATTTCTTGCCAGCTTCATTCAGAACTCATTTATTAATTACAGAATTCGGAGCCCGACAGTCGTTTACAGATATGAAATAAAAATAGCCATATATTTAGAAAAGTTTGAATAAGCAAAATCTTTACTGCCCAGTTCATTTTACTTTTCACTTTCAACTAAAAGCTCTATTATGGTCAGGTAGTCGGTTTATTACAACTTGCCGCAAGTTATATCTCCGTTGTATGGTTCGTCTGAGATTTCGTGTTTATTGCATATTGTTGGTATCTTAGAAAGATACCTCATTCTTGTAAAAGGGCAATGTGCCCAACTTTTACTTTCTTTGTACCCCTAAAATATAAATTGCTTTATGGTGTCAAGTGCAGTATATAAACAAATTTAAAATATTTCTTGTCAGCTTCCCAAAGTTATCATTCAGAACTCACTTATGTATTTAGAACCAAGTTAAATAGTTCAAGTATAATTGTTATTAAATTCGGTCAAACACTTCTAAATTGTATAAAAAACAGAATAAATGAAATATTCTTATTTGTAAAAAATAGAAGTACCAGTGAGTGTTTCACTTGCACTCAGTGAACTACAGAACGAAGATTACAAAAAACAACAGGTAATTATTTAGATTGATTCCAAATCACAAAAATGGAAAATATCTTCAACTTTTACTCTGAAACGTCACCCAAGAACGAAACGTCAATTCAACGAAATTTGCGAAGACTACCAATTTAACAATGCAGAACATGTATAATAAGATAATTGATACTGTAACTATTCAAATACAAACTCGATTTGAAAGTATGATGTTAATGTCTGGTTTATTAAAGTTCTTATCGCCAAAAACTCTAATAAATAGTCCTGCTAATGAAATTATGAAATCAGTTGCTGCACTGCAACATTGTTTTATTTTAATGATTTATCATTATCAGTTAATTTTCCTATGCAATTAATAGATGCATCGTCATTCGTAAAATATGATATGAATGAGAAAACTACATACGATAAGAAACTTTGCTAATCTACTTTTAATTAAGTATAGTTTTATAGAAACTGATTTTTGTGAAGTTAACACGGCTTGACTGCTAACAGTGGATATAGCAGAAAGGTCGTTCAATAAATTAAAAATAATAATTAAATCGTATTTGCATAATTTACTGAAACAGGATCGACTGAGCAATCTTTCTGTCTTAGTGCAGATAAAACATCATCAAGTCACATCAGATATCGTTTGCACTTCTTTATTTAAATTTATACATAAGTGGAAAAGAAAAAAGATGAGAAACGTTAGATAAAATTGTTAAAATATCCAATTTTACCCTCTAAATTAAAATATCCTCTTCTCACCCTCTTTCATTCAAAATTACCGTTTTTGGGTAATTACCCTTAAATTGGCATCCCTGGTTTATTTATTCTTTGTGGTAGTTCGCCTATGCGTGCTACATAAAGCAAAGACAAAATAAAATAATTATAATTGATTTGTATCTAGATACTACTGCCAGTTACACTAGAAAATGTAGCTAGTTACAGATACAGCTGCTGGATTGGGAACGATAACTAGCTACTTCCTTAGATTCACCAAAACTATTTAGATACATTACAACACTGCTTATGCTGTATAACAAATAATGGTCAAACAAGAGTATATTTTTAGATTGTTAGGAAAAAGTTAGTACACATATTGTAGACATCAAGAAGATTACAGATGGTAACCTTAGACAATAATACATAATTATGTTAAAATAAATGACATAATTGCATGTGAACAGTATATATACAAAGAAAATGCCATTCTGAGTCAACTCTGATTAGACACTATCAATCCACAACCAAAAAAGTAGAAGAAAAAATCATATGAATCGGTTTGCAAGGTTTATTTCTGGTATTTTTGATAATTATTTAAAATCATATTAAAAAATTAATCTTTACAGTACATATATGTTGGAAGCGAGAAAGATTCGTAATAAACATCTTTTTTTTCTCACTTAGCAGATAGCTTATCTGTTGTATTATATTTAACAGCTTAATGCCTACTTCTACTGTGACTTTTTCTAGCATGATTATGATCTGAATCGTAATCAGAATTAGATCTATGCCCTTTTCTATGTTTTGACTTTTTCGATTTATGTTTGCTTTCTTTCAATGATTTGCGTTCTTTTCTTTTCTTGTAGTCGGAATCTGTACTACTAATTGAAGAACTTCTGTATTTCTTCTTTGATTTCTTTTTATAGGTATATTTATCGTCTTCTTTGCGACTTCTGTGATCTTTTCGCCTTGAACTGCTTTTATTGTCTGAATCTGTACTATGTGACTTACTACGCCTTCTGCTTCCACTTTTGCTTCTGCTTCTCCTCTCCATGGAGTCTTTGACAAGATTAATTTGTGTTTCCTGTTCTTTTTTATCTATTTTGCTTTTATACTCTTCATATTTTGCATTATCTAAATTTAAAAAAATTATTTAAATGGAATTAGGACTAGATTTTCTCACTTACTTATAACTTTTGAAGATTTTGCATATTCTTCCTTTGTAACCGGTTTAACAAGTAGTTCATTTAAATTTATAATTAGATTTTTTACGGATGTCTTCACAATTATTCTTCCATCTTCATCAAATCCTTGTACCTGTATTAAGAATTATGTAGTATTAAATAAAATGGCAACAAGAGTTGAATAAATACCTCACAATAACTTCCTTTATGTTTCCCTTCAATGATTTTAGCATAACCTCCTTTTTTTAATACTAACTCTTCACCATTTTTATCTGTCGATTTTTCTTTATTACTACTTATTAATCTATTAGCACCAAGCCCAAGTCCTTTTGGTCTTAATGCAGGTTCATCTGTAATACTAAAAACATATTGCAATTTTACATTATTAGTTAGTATTTAGCCATATATTATAATCAAGGTCTTTACCATTTCGGGGGACTCAAATACAATTTTATAATACAGAATGCTTTTTTAGCAAGTAAACTAGAGGGATCTTGTAAACTGTAAGAGATACAAGGTTGGTTAAATTAGAAAATAGTTGCCTGTTTTGGAGATAAATTTATTGGTGGTTTTATTTTGAAAAATCCATGGCTTACTAGACTACAAAAGAAATTTTTTTCAGTAGTTTTTTGTTACGCAGCTTTTTTCTAATTTAACCAAAGATCCTTCCATGTACCTGCAAACAAAAAATACTCAGTATAATAGGAATGTCATATTCAGTGAAAAATCAAATTAGGCTATACTCGAAATAAATTATTACTGGAAAGCGAAGAGCTGAATTGCTGAATCCATTAAACAATAACTTAAAGCCAGTAAGTATTATTATTAATAATTGAAACCCTGCAACGCTGTTTTAAAAATTAAAATCATTTCAGCATCAGAAAAGAATACATCATTTTATTATTTATAGAACTTCTTATATTTACTTTTTATCTTTCCCAGGAATCTTTCCAACTCCTTTAGTTTCTGACCAACCCATTCCTCGCAACATTGCCATTCCATATTCATTTATTGGAACAGATTCGTAATCATCCATAGTTGGCTCTTCTTTACCATCTACTACAAATGTATTCTGAAGAACAGCTGGTAAAGAATACACTTTCGGTCCTTCAGATTTGTTTAAACTATTCTGCGCATCTAAAATTTAATATGTGAAAATCATGCTTGTGATAGGAGCATATCTAGTTGGTTACCTACCTCTAATCAATTCTCTTGCTGCTAATTCATCAGGAGTTAGTTCAGAATCTGGTCTATCATCAACAGTCTCCTCTTTCAATTTTAATTCCCGTTTAATCTTATTTTCTTTATGATGGTCAAATATGGTTTTGGATAATGGTAATGGAATTATTAATGGACCTTTAATTTCTTTCACAACACTAACAATTTAAAAAGAAATTATATTACAAAAAAATCATAATCTAGTAAACATCTTACTTTTTCAATTTTATAGTTTGTCCTTCCAAGCAGTCTATCAGTTGAATATCTTTTCGTTTAACTTCTGTTGGTTTTTGAATCACATTCGATTTTTTAGTCAATTTACTGAAACCAAACGAAATCTTTTTGCCGTCTTGTTCCATTGTGTTCTTAAAGCCCTTGACATTTATTTGCGTTCAGTTCACTAACCATCACTAACGTTACAATGAAATTTAAGGTTAGCTCTTCGTCAGTGTTTTGTTGATCGATTTAAAAAGTTTGTTGGTACTACTGTTATCGTATAGTTCCTTTCAGAACCGTTTAGGTAAAAGCAATTCATGTTTTTCTTTACTAATAAAATGTATTTTTTCAGAATAAATTTTAAATCTATTTAGAACTCTTTTAAAAGTATACAGAATTTTAATCAAAAATTTCTAAAAATCTTGTAAAGTAAGAATGTGGGCAAGAGGCTTTAAAACATTTCAAAACCCCGGAAGATAATAATTTTGAATGCTAATTATGCATTTCTAAATGTAATTCATAACAAATAATCACTATTTATAAATGTACAAACTTTCTAGGAATGATTCAACATTCAACTTCTCTGGTTTTTGAGATAGCGGAATCCCTGAGTAAGCATATTCTAAGAAAAAAAGTTCTCATTAATATTTGTTCAATTCTTTGCCATTTTTGAGATACATTTGTAGTTAGATTTGCATCAAAATATTGCAAACTTATTTATTAGTAAACCATCTTGGCATTCCTTGTTTTTATTTTTTGTATTCATATATTCCTACAAAACTTTATAGCCCGATCAAATTAGCCAAAAGTTTGAAAATGATTCACGTACTTTAGAAATTTGGCACAGTTATTGTCCCAGGTGTCCTGATAAACATCAAGAATCCCCAGTGGTGGGGGGTGGAAAGAGCTTGTTTTTAGTTTTTCTCAAATATCTCGGAATCTGTAGACAAAATATCCTACAAAAAAGGTCCTATGCACTTTCTTTGTAGGGTTGATTACTTAGGAGTTATGGGGGGGGGGGAACAGTTAAATAATGCTAAAAATTGAGGTTTTGCATGACTTTCTTTTATTTTCACAAAAATACATGATATAATGCTAATAATATTATAACAGTTTTGTATTATTACTACTAAACACTCAAAAGAAACTTCAACTTGCAAGTTAGGAAGCCTCATCATCTTCTTTATCCAATAGGTCGTCTTCATCCTTTTCGACAAGATCCAGGGGAGCACTGTTGGTATACCCTCCTTAACAACCAATGCAAGCTTGGCTGCAGATCAGTCCGGCTTTCTGGCATCCACATTTTGTCACGGGCAAAACCAGAGAAAGTGGCCTTAATACCCGTGCAAGCTAAAAGTTGTGCTCGCAGCAGCTCAAAACGTCGAAGAAGGGGGGGTCATATTTATATCAAAACCATAAATATAAATGTAAGGGTATGAACTTTACCACAATGTCAGTAATGAATTTAAGCCACTTAAAGTATAGCAACAAAAAGAGAGAACCTCTTAAATGAAGGTCATAATAACAAAGTTACAAATTTTTGCTATCTGACTTTATAGTAACAAATCGCAAATCGCTTTCATTTAGCAACAAAAAACATTTAGTTCACTAAAATTATGACCCTAATTTCAGCTTTAATCTCGGGTACCTGTCGCTGTAAAATCTTCATTTCAAAACTACCTGTGTAACTGATTACAAACTACACAAAAGAATAACATATAAGCGTCATAGTTAAACGAACAGTTGACACTTAGTCTTGACGGGAAATCCCACCAGATTTGGACTCAGTGCAGGGAAAAATCTTATCGCCGATTTACTTAACGTGAACGGCGGCCGGGATGGTCGATGACCCCTCTCGTGTTTCCACACACGAACAATATACAGAAATGTTAATTTAAATTTTCTGATTCACAAAGAATTGTCGAAGCACAAGGAAAAAATACGCCGATAGGCACTTTGACACACAATTCCACAAAACTACTTCAGGCGTTCATTACTGCCAGTCGAATTCTGTTTTATAAAACTGTACAGAAAGTAACGTCACACATACAAACCCAAAGTTAATTGGACACAATTGTGGTCAATACTAGTTAACCCACAAAATACAAACTTGGGAAATTATTTCCAACCACTCGCAAAAATTTTTAAAGTAAATTCAATTAATCGTAAATAGCTTAAAAACCCATTTCTAATGAGTTCTAGTAAACTCTTCAAACGATATAAGTTTTGCGGCAGATAATTTAGCGATCCCTGAATACACTCCAGGGTGAATCTTGTCTCTCTCGCTGACTCGAACTGTTCGCGCGCTTCTCAATCCGCACCAAGCAAACTGAAAACCAAAGCCACGCCTCCCTTGGCGCAACCGTTTTAAACGTAGGAGGAATAAGGATAGCGGAACAAACATCCCTGTCTGCATAATGAACCATTCCGTGCCCGTTACGACTTGTAGCGTGCCGAGACAGCACCTTCGAAGTTCCCAGATGTCCCTTGAAAGACGGGATCACACCGTGTATAAGCATGACGCGCTGTAGATTTACCTATGTTGAAACAAACTTAACCCGAGACGGTGTAAGCCGACACAATTCCGCGAAATCTGAACGTCGAAAGTGCAAAAGAAACCGAAACCACTTTTAGCTAGCAATTTATCAAACGAAAATAACTGAATATACAAAATTATTAAAACGACATAAAATTTTAAAATGACGTTACAATTTGCTTAAGAAAATTGTACTAAGAACTGAATCCGGTGCAGGAGGATCTGTGGTGGTTACCGGTTTGAGGTTTCTATTTTCTCCCCTTTTCCATCCCCAATCTTCAGGAGGTAGGTTATTGCTCAGCCATCTTTGCTGCTTGTAAGTACACTCTAAACAAGTGTAGCTTTGCAGCAGTTCTGGTTGAAGGAGGGGAAGAGAGATCAGGCTTTAGCTTCTTTGTACTTCTCAAGAACGCGTTATACCAGAGTTGATGCAGGTCAGCCTGTGTTGGGGAGTACGGTAAACAGCCATAAACATCTTTTTTCCTGCACTCATAACTTCCTCTGGCGTTGATGAAGGATCATAAAAAGTAGCTGCTGTTTCTTTAATGACTGGATCTTGGTCGTACATTTTAATGATTGAAGTTTTTCCCTTCCTGAATATGGGTGTAGTTGTATCACACCCGCTAAAACTGATGAGCGCAGATGACAACTTAAATATACTGATGATTCTGCTTCCTAATTCACTTTGAAATCAGATGTTATTGTGCTTGGTCTTGTATATCTTTTCCTGCAACTCGCATGTAGAACGACGAGTGCAGCACCCATAATTTGCTCATGCAGTCCATCCCTCCTGTTTGTACAAACACTGATTAACCCTTTTCCCCCAACTTCATATTTATGATTAGTCACTCCTTCTGAATAAATTAAACAAACATTACTCATGATTAACACTCACTTATAGAAGGGAAAACAGTAATAAAATAAAACTCTACAGACAAGTTAATCACAGAAATTTCAAATGGCAAGAAAACTTTCGAACTCGAGGGGGATCTCACCCGTAACTGAATAAAAGTCAGACTGTAGGGAAAGGGGAGGGGAGTGTTTTGTCTGGTTTCGTAGTTAGCTGGACAAAGGAATCGGAATACGAGCGCGGAAACCTCAACCCCCCACCTATATCTACTATGTCTCCTTGCTGCTCCTAAACTATAAAGAAAAGTGTGTAGGACCTTTTTTATAGGAAATTTTGTCTACTTTAATTTTATATAGAGAGTATTTTTAGCCAAAGTACATAGATTCCGAGATATCGAGAAAAAAACTGAAGGGAATTATTTCCGAACATTGCTGATTTTTTGACTAATTTGACTGGGCTATTAGCAATTTTTAAAAATTATGTTAATTTTTACTTTCTGTAGGAAAATGTTTTTTTGTTTGCAGTATTAATGTTTGAGAATCAAATCTGAGTTTGTTGCAGTGAAAAATGTGAAAATTCTTTTGTCTCCCCCATCTCTAATCCAAACTATATCGATATTGCATTCATATGGTTTTGCCCATCACTAGTTTCAATATCTTGATTTATACCTTATCTCATTTCTATAATGCAATCCATTTCAAATGTTTAGGGTTTTAGTTGCATGCACTGTTATACCCAGTGATGTGCGTGTCAACAATGTCGACGTCAACAATTCATTCTTGACATGTCAAATATTCATTCTTGACATGTCAACAATTCTTATTGTTGACATGACCTTATTGATGTCAACTATGTCAACAATGTCAACAATTTAGACATTATGAATGCACATGCGCAAAGCTGTTAAACTTGATTTTTCCTTTATTATTTAAATCTTAAATAGTTTATTACAATAATTTTTATTTGACTTAAAGTATGTGAGGGCAAATATAAGGCACAGGGAATTGTGAGATGCTTAAGTGTGTTCAAGTCTAATGTACGTATAGAATAATTTTGATTAGAAAAAAAATAAATGCTAGGATGTTGTTCATCATGTTAGCCTTTGTTTTTTCAATTAATAAAATCTTTTGCATTAAGATACCTATGTATACTGTCATATTGCTAGAATTGCCCCCACCACAGTTTATACCTTACAGAATCAGTTGGATCACTTCCCCTACATTTTGTCTTCCACTTCAAGAAACGCGCGGTCTATGCGCAGAGCACTATTTTCTGTCCAGAAGTAGAGGGATAAAAAACCTAACCTTAACCTTCAAAGAAATAATTTCATAAAAGATTGTATTATTTAAATGAAATCAACTTGCATATTCTGTAAGTGAATTAGTGAAATTGTTGAGTGTTGGTATGTTACATTAGTTGTGAAATTTGAATATCAACTGCATATATAACCTCCCCTACAAGCGCGCGGTCTACAGTTTAGCGTGCGCAGACCGAAAACCAGGAACACGAAAGATCAAAAGAACCGCTCTGAGTGATCTAACTGATTCTGTAAGGTATAAACTGTGCCCCCACATATCCGAACTAAAAATCTTAGTATGGGCCTATGGAGCTATGAGTAAACATACTTGTAATTTTACTGATTCCATGGAAATAAGAATAAATACATAGGATTTAGTTTTTTAATGCCATTTTATTTAAATAATATTTTGGTTTTTCTTTTCCATCTTCAGTTGCTGTCACAGTCTTTTATAACAGAAAACCCAATTCATTAAAATTCTTATTCTTGGGCCTTTCGGCCATTTTGATTCTTGAATTGTTTTGAACATCTTATTAATGATCTTATTAGACATTTTAGCTTATTTTAGCACCTGTGTTTACAGGTTAGGTTTAATGAGAAATGTGCAGAATCCTACTTTATTTGCAAAGTTGACACATTGTCGACATTTTTGACGTGAAAATGCAATTGTTGACACAAAAATGTCAACAATCATTGTTGACGTGTCAACGCACATCACTGGTTATACCCCACACTTATTTATGTTTATGTCACTATTTCTAGTTACACATTTCTCACTAAAACATCTTCTGTCAAACGAATGTCATATGTCAAAATAGTGTTAAAATGCAGTAAATTCGTTTTTATGTGCAAATCAGTTTGATTGCAATTAATATTGAAGTAATAAACACAAAAAGTAAATTTTTATTCCAAATAATAAACAAACAACAAAAGGTAACTCTACGAAATGCAAACATTTACCTTTTCTGAATGACAATCTAACCTTTGATTTTAAATAAAAACAAATAACAATATCGTCAACATTTCTCAATGAAAAATCCTAGTGTTTAGAAGGTTTTGTTACCAACACAACAAAAATTTAACAGAAATTATAGAAATGAGACAAACTATACAGGGGCACAGCATAGAGCCTATACGGAATCAGTAGTTTCACTTAGATAAAAATTTTGTTACGCGTTTTTCGACGCGTGGTGACTGCGCACTGAACAAAATTCAGTAAACAGTGGCGTACAATTGTTGTGTTGAATCTTGCAAAAACCGCACTGACGCTTCGTACGCCTATGCGGGCTTTGGACACAAAGATCAAAGCAGCCAAGTGAAACTACTGATTGCCGTGACAGGGATACTTAAATCTCTTAGCATCCAGCAAATGATTTATAAATAAAACAAACTCGAATAAAAGAACCTATTATTCATGCACTATGATTTTTCTCCAAATGCTCTTGTATTGATTTTCTAACTTACAAATAAACTTTGCTTTTTAATGCAAATTAAGAGCTTAATAAAAATGTACCTGTAATATTATTTATATCAATTTCTTTCTTTTAAAGACAGTTTCTGTATAAATTAAATTTGCAGCTTGACACTATTCCTGGTTTACAATTGCATATTATAAAATGGTAAAACAACAGTTAGTAATTGTAAAATCAAAATAACTATTAAGTTTTAAAACAATTTACCTTAATAAAATGAAATTTAAACTAGACAGGCACAGGGAAATTGCAAAATTCTAGATGGGCAGAATTTCTCTTTTTGTTCCAAGACTTTAAGAATGAGCTTCTTAATGCGGAAAAATAAAATTTCTTTTGTATATCCAAGTCAAAATATAAAAAATGCATATTAGAAAATGCCACCGAAATAAGTTTTCAGGTAAATTACATTTTCTTAAGAAAGTATTATAAATTACTGAAAGAATTTTATTATCAAGTTTTTGTCCTTGTTACAAACATACATCAAAAACAAACAAAAAGATATTACGAAAATTTTATAATATTAATAATTTCTAATTAAACTAGATCACGTTAGTACACACAATTAGAGAAAATTAAAATGATAAATGTAACTAACTGATATAAAAAGAAGTGAATAGATATAAAACAATATTCTTTTTATTAAATCAATAAATTATTTAAAATAAAAATTAAATACTAACATGAAAGTTCTACTACAAAGAAACCAACCCATTACATAAAATCAATATTAAAATGATTCGATGAAAATTAAAGAATATAACAAACGAAATATTATATATAAAACTATTGAAAGTTCCGTTTTATAATTCCAGTAAGGATTAACACAGATTTTCCTATTTTTCTTATGTGTCTGTTTAATTAATAAGTTTCAGTTAGATGATACTAATCCCTCATTAGAATTAAAATCTGGAACATTATATAATTAGATGCATAAGAAAAGATTTAAATAAAAAATAAAAATGAAAAACTCTCAGAAGCATAGAACAACAAACCTTGCAACTCACATCACTTGCCACATTATACTTATGCAATCATCATATACGAGAAGACCGACAAAAGTATACTTACTTAGTGTACACACTAACATTCGATGCTTTATGTAGAAAACATGCTATTAACTATTGGTGTATATTTTACAATGAACACATGAGTTGCACCTTATCGTTAAAATAGAAATATAGAACTAATACAGACGACAGTAATTGTTAATTCTGTATTATCTATAATAAAAATTATCCTTTATTAAACACACTAGCATAAGGAAACAATCAGCTAATGTTAACAAAAGAGCAATTTCAATTTATTATATAATCTTAATAGAGGTAATTCATTTACAATGCAAACTTTTTCTTGCACATTATTAAATCTGTATCCAACCAGAATGTAAGAATAGTCATTAGGATTAAACTAAAAGATAACAACGAATGCACACATTATATAGTATATGTATATGTATGTACAAATTGCAATTACTAGTATTTATAATGGTAACGGCTGGAGAAAATAAACACTAAAATTAAAATAAAATTTAACAACTAACAAAACCATGATAAGATTACCCAATTGAATGATACTAATTTCATTATTTATTTATTACTATACAGGTGGTATACCACTAATTTCCATCATTTCTTCTGTGCAATTATTCGAGCTAATAGGTTGTTGTTGTTGGGCTGTTGAAAAATGTCCCACATGTCCTAAATTGTGCCCTAATGGATGACCGTGTTGATGTATAGAATGCACATAAGGTGATAAATGATGCCTCATTGGAGTAGTACCTAATTTACGGGGTGATCTCGCCCTTACAATTTGGGGTTTGTACATGTCTTCAAGAACTGACGGAGCTATGTAAGTAAATCCCTATGAAAATATAAATTTATTAGCTTTATTATAGGAAAAACACTTTCTTGTTTGAAAATATGACTTTTCCTATTTGTAATCTTACAATTAATCAATCCATGACAGTAGAATAAGACTCAAAATTTAACCATATACAGAGTGTCCCCAGATCGACTTAACAACAGGTGTGAAAGACAAGAAATTTTCAAGTTGAAATTTGAGCCTGTGGGGATTAGTCCTGATTGATTAGAAACTAACTTGTGCTATATTTTTATTTTTGAAAAATCAATCAGGCTTTGATAGGTATCAAAAACTTACTTTCGGTGTAGCTAAAGTACCTTTTCCATGAGACATATCAAAAGATTTTATAAGCAAAAGTTGTTCAGAATGCGAATTTACGACCACATACCAAATTTAAAAACAATTGGCACAATTTGATTTTTCCCTTACGAAACAGTGAATTTAAAAAAATTAATTTTATTAGAATTATTAATTACAGATTGCAGGAAAATTTACTCTATGTAACTGCCATCTGACTGAACACAATTTTCAAGACGAACTTTAAAGTTGTGGCAGTTACATAGAGAAAACCTTCCTGGAATTGAAAAAACCAAATTGTGCTGATTGTTTTCAAACTTGGTATGTGAGCATAAATTTGTATTCTCAACAACTTTTGCTTATAAGACTTTTCGATATGTCTCACGAAAAAGATACTTTACCTACACCAAAAATAAGTTTGATACCTATCAAGCCTACTTGATTTTTCAAAAATAAAAATATAGCGTAAGTTAGTTTCTAATCAAGCAGGGCTGATCCCCACAGGCTCAGATTTCAACTCGAAAATTTTTTGTCTTTCACACCTATTGTTAAGTCGATCTGGGGACACCTTGTATCTTTATACTACACAAGCAAAAAAAAAACAAAGTCAAAGTTTAGCCATGACTACTAAATGTGTTATCTTTAGTGTTACAAGCCAAAATATTTAATTTATTTATTTCCACTCAAACCACTTCATGTGGTTGATCTCAGATGCTGTAACTATCATACAATATATTGAAAGACTAGTTAAGTTTTCAAAACCAGAAAATTAATATCACTTCCACTACAATAGAGCAATGTTTTCTACTGTAATATAGTTGGTAATCTTTGAAAGCTGAAGTATACTCTACTGCAATTAGTTCAATGCCAAACTTCAGCTTCCTGGCTTGGAATGTTAAAAATGGCTTCAGTCAACACTGTTAAAACAGCAGACAGTTGTTGACAGTTGTGTAGTTACGTTACCTCTCAAGTTACAAATATTAACCTTAATTCAAAGGCTGATAATACCAGTAAGAGTTTCAGGTGGAAGTCACAAGTCTCAACACAGTGTACAAACTGGTTGTGTCTAGAATCCTCCAATGTAACATTTTTCAGTTTGGGATTTAAGTATTCTTCAATTCTTGTATGTATTGTAATAAAACAAAATAAATTATCTTATGCTAATATAAGAATTGTTTCAATCAGTAATTACTGTTGTCACCAAAATAAACAAAATCTTATTTTAGCAGCTGTGATTCTAACTTTTGGACTTGAAGTTAGCTCTGATATTCATACTATAGTAGATAGTAGTATCTGAAAATTTCTAACATTTGTGATTGTTTCTGGTGATGTTTTAATGTTGTGGCAACAGTGTAATCACCCAATAATCACCCTCAATTCGAATTGTTACCACTCAATTTCGTTCAATGAAAACAAATCGTTTGATATTGCTTCGTTTCAGTTGGTAGCATTATTACATCTTATTTTACATTTTTACCTAATAAAGAGCAGCAACTGGCCACCCCCTGCTGTTTTACTGTGTATAACCCTGGCCCTCTTGAAGAGGCAGTGACTTGTGTGACTGTCTTTTAACGTGCCTATTTAGTAAATAAACTAGTTAAGAAACTAATCCCAATTTTTTCATTTATTTCTAACATGAATAAACAATACACATATGGTCCTTCGTTAGTCGGATATCAAATCAGAGTATTTAATTGGTATTCAATTGTGAAAAATCGGTGATTTTATAGACTTAATTATCGCAACTTCAGAAGTAATTGTTCTTCAGGTGGTGTTCTTCTTCGATTGAGATACAAACCTGGGCACATCGTCGTCAGAAGTAATTGATTGACACTTACAAGTAATTGTTCTTCATTCATGGCAGTCAAACATTTCACAATTGTGAGAAATTATCAGTTGCAAATTACAAGTAAGTCAGTGGTTTTTGTACTCCTATTCCTTATTTCCTGTCCAGTCTCATTCATTTAATCTTTCAACAATGCTAATCATGGAGGTACTGGAATTCAACTTCAGGTGTAATTTGCATTTATGGCAGTAGAGCAATTTCTTGGCTCAGTCAGAGGCAGCCATCTATGTCTATTTCTACCACAGAAGTGGAAGTGATGGCAGCAAGTGAAGCAGTTAGAGAAATAATCTGGTTGAAGGGTTTGTTAAACAAAATTTCAAATGTGAATACCCCTGTGCTTCAAACTGATAATCAGGTAGCCATAAGGCTTGCTGAAAACCCTGAATATCACAAGCACATTAAATTTAGACATTTCTTTGTTCGTGAATTGGTGACGAAAGAAGAACTAATTGTGTGCAAGACCAAACTTCTCCCTAAGCAGAGACATTTGTAGCCGTGTGAGAACATTGATATGGGTGAAGGACTAAGAATTATTCATTAAGGGACAGTATTTTATCTTATGTTCGTTTCATGATTTTCATGTTGGCAACACTTTTTGTTTTTGACAATTATTGATAACCGAAAGTTTTTTTTTAGTTCATCTTTTCTTGTCGATTACAGGTTTCTTTAAAAAGTTTATCCTTTATTTTTACAATTCTAAAGATGGGATTTACAGTATTTGAAATTTCTCAAAAAGATTAGCCTTCCAAGTTGGTATGTAATGACATAGTTATGGTTATTTATCAAAATATCAAAGTTATAACCATGCTCCAAAGGCTGATGTTTTCAACATGAACGTATGTTTCAAATTTCAAACAGGATGCTGGTTAATGGTAATGCGCAAGCTTCTTGATTTTTGAAAATATTTCTTATACGAAATGTTCCTCAATTAAACTTTGATTGGCATGCAGGGAAAAAAGGGTAAGTACATAATAATTTATGATTTTTCATTTTCCTATTTTATGATGATTTAGAAATTTACGACAAGTGGGAGGCCTGTGTTTGATATCTTGACAAATAACAATGATGCAGCTGAAAGTTGCAATATCTGCATGCAACTTTAAAGACTGATAACTCCATAACTAAGATAACTATAAGGTTCCACTTGAAAAATTACTTGTTTAGTCATCAGAAATTTACCCTATCAGCTTGTTGATATCACTTACCAATATCCTGTATAAGTTTGTTACACTAGGCTATTAACATCAGCCACTTGTCAGGGGACAGACCATATAGAGCAATATCAAGTAAGAGTGGAACTACACATAAGCATTTTCACGTGGTTTTATTACTTTCATGAATTTCAATGGTCTAGCTTTGTTATTTCACAAACTATCAATGAAATCCGTGGAAGTAATAAAACTGCATGCGGCAAAACTAAGTGCTGTTTCACCTTCTTAACATGATGTAGATTATCATGATGATGTACTAGCAGCAGCAGTGATTAAGTGCTGTCAGTAACTGCTTGGGTAACTACATTGATAACTGCATTCCATCTTTTTAATATTACATCCATCACAGATTTGAAAATTGACCTACTCTTCTCTACATAAACATCAATCAATTCCAATGTAATAACTTATGCCTAACTTCAAATACAGAAACAGCAGCAGAATACAAAAGCACCTTTTAAAACACTGCAAGAAATGCCAGTAGCAAATGCCAGACTGATGAATGTTGCCAATTATCTAGAAATGCAAGCACTTGCTGCTGGATACAAGCATTCTTATATAGTGAAACGTTCTTGACCTTCTGTTCCTTTTAATGTAAAAGTGACAGCACTAATTATGATGCATAGTCTACTATCATTATATTATGAGTTTATTAATTTATTTCTAATAAAGCAAAATGAATACCGCTGATTACATTGTCATTAATTTTCAGTTATCAACATGATCTTAATTTTTCCATTGCTAACCCAAATCGTAATCACCTACACTTACCTGGCATTTAATTACCTTTTTTCATAAGATAGACAGGTCATATAGAACTGAAATACCAATGCAAGAATCTACTTACTTGAAATATCATATTGGCACTTTCACTAAGTGTCCATTCTTCAGGTGAATCGACAGGAGTTTGTTCTGTAAATTTAGTATCAAATTGCGAAACATCATCATCGCTTGCCTAAAATCAAGATTACTACAAAACTGATTTTAATTAGATGGTAACTAAAGCATACCAAACTAGGCTTAAACGGAGGTTCTAGTTTACGACTTAGTACATCATCCCAATTAATATGTTTAAAAAAGTGATGTTGCTTCACAGCAATTGCATCTAAAGGTGGAGCGCCAAGTCTTACTGATACTTGCCTCTTTAATAATTTACGAATTAAGTCACGTGCATCTGCCGTTAAATAAGGTGGCAGATTTAATTTACCCTTTAATATTTTTTCTATCGTTTTTTTACGATTTTCAGCAGTAAATGGTGGCTATAAATTGCAATAATAAATATCCAAAATCAAACTTGTTTTTGGACTACTTACAGCACCAGTTAACATATCATACATTAGAGCTCCTAATGACCACCAATCGACTTCTTTGCCATGGCCACTTCTTGTAAGAATTTCTGGAGCCCTAAAGAAATACAGAATAAAACATAAATATATTAGAATTAGTTTCTTTTCTTATTTACATATATTCGATGGTCCCACAAAATGTGTGCGTAACAATTCCTTCTTGTATATGTTCTTTACACAAACCAAAATCAGTAAGTTTTACATGACCCTGAGCATCTAATAAAATATTTTCTGGCTTCAAATCCCTGTAGATTATTCCTTGTAAATGCAAATGTTCTAATGCTAATATAATTTCAGAGAGGTAAAAACTGAAAAAAATAATGAATAATTAAAGTGCTAAATGTGAACTCGATCGTTATTATTGTCCTTACCAGGCTGTATCTTCTAAAAAAATTCCTTCACGTTCTAAATGCATAAATAATTCTCCACCACTTAAATATTCCAATATTAAATAGAGTTTGCCTCCAGTTTGGAAAGCATATTTTAAATCTACTATAAATGGATGCTAAAAAATTAAATTCAATCTTCTGATAATAAATCATCAACCAATTCTATACCTTAACTTCTTCTAGAATATTTCTTTCAGCCTTTGTATGTGCGGTATCTTTTTGATTTCTAACAATGGAAGCCTTACGTAACACTTTCATAGCAAATATAGTGCCGGCATCGGAACCATTAATTTTTCGTACTTGAAAAACTTTACCATATCCACCTTTTCCAAGTACTTTGAGCAATTCAAAGTCTTGAGGACCAGCTTTCTCTTGTCCTGGATTAACATTTTGTTCTGTTAATTGCACAGTTTCTATATCTTCCGTTCTGAAACCCGATATGTTTTTTACCAATATAAAATATAATTTGTATAATGGATTTGATCGATGTAAACAACCCATTCAATTTGTATAAATGGTAGAGTATACTTACTCAATGATTTCGTTTACATTTGGATTTTGATCATATCCACCCTAAAAAATGTCAAGAATATTACATATGCTTTTTACAAAATTAAAGTAAAACAAATCTGTTTACTTATGGGGTTTCCAAGATCTTGCCATAAGGTACAATTGACATTGAAAACAAGCATTAGATTTCTTATCATATTATTATATAAAAAGATAAGATATAACATAAACATAATATTCAAGTAATCGCAAATGCTACGTAGAATAATTTTATTTTTTTTAAAGAATCATATTTTTACCTCTTGTATCTCAATCACATCCTCATCTGAATCATCAACCTCTACAGTTTCAACGTCGTGCAATTCTAAATCGAAAACTCCCGCCATTCTTTCCTTCTTATTAAACTTACAATTTACATTTAGAAAACTCGAAAACGCTACACTCTATTTTAAAAAAATCGTCTTATTAATTTAACTAGAATATTTTAACTTTTCACTTAAAAAACACACACACCTCGCATGACAGCTTGGAGTAGGGTTATGTGCAACCTAATGACATTACTAGCTAGTAACTGATGATAGTTGGTTTAATTTGGTTGGTAACGATTGCGCAAAAAAATGTGACTTTATCGCGGTTGCCAGATGGGAACACTATTCTGCAACAAAATGGGCGTAGTTTTAAATTACCCTCTAAAATGGTTTCATGCACCTACGCGATAGCTTGTGTAGCAATTTGGGTAGAGCAAACAGCCTAAAAAGTATAACATTATTAAGTAAACGTAAACAAGCGTAGATCTTAGATCTCTAAAGCATAACTTTAGCGTTTTAAAGTTGCTGTGGTTCGAACAGTTATCCGAGTGTTGGAGCTCGAACTTGCAGTTGCAGAGCAATTTAGAAACATGTTTAATTCACAAAAAAAAGATGGATTAGCAAAAGCAGCACATCTGCTGATAATAAAACTAGAAGCAATAAAATGTTGTGGAATTATCCAGTTCATAATCAAATAAAAATAGTTAATGGACATGGCTTGCAGACGCCTTCTTTTAGGGTGTCCGGGAAAGTCTGGGATAGCTTTTTTAAATTAGTACGTCCAGGATTTTAAACCTGCAAAAAGTGAGGGGATCCCGCGGACGGTTTGAAGCGTTTGAAGCTTAAGACAGAATTCCCATGTCTGTCTCGGAGTTTGGAGCTCCTATGGAGCAAATTTAAAGTCTTACCTAGAATTGCCGTAGTTTTTAAAAAAAGCTGTTCTAGTTAGGCATGGAAAAATCTAAAACCCTAATTATGTTTGACTTTCCTATCTTTCTAGATTTACTATTTTTTTTTCTTTACAATAAAAGACTACTTCACTGAATTTATTCGTTTATTTGCTTTTTTGATCATTTCTAGTTGATCTTGATTCTATTGTGTTTGAGAGAAGTTAAGATAGTTTGCTAAAAGAAAAACAATCTGCAATTTTAATTTAGATATGGGTACCTACAGTGTAAAATGTAATAAGAAATATTCACAAATACATATTAGTTTCTCTCTCTATTTAAATGCTTTCTCTTTGTAAGCCATTTTTGGTCCATTGTAGACTTACAGTTTATTTTCTATAACAGTCTACAGAACTATACGAGTTTTACTTTCTTCACCTCTCTTTGTTGGTGAACATAAAGAGGACAACGACGTATATAGAAATTGATAAGACGCATACGTTCCTGCAATTAATGCAAAGTGGGCCCCGTTTATTAACATAATAAGCTTCTGTATTGAGTTTTGGACGTGTTGAGACAAAAAAGCAAAATTAGAAACATGCACGATCGACACAAAAAAACTACTAATTTGCAGTTCAATACAGCTTACAAAAATCAATCCGGATTTGAGTTTCTCTTTGTTTATATTCTCAATACACAAGAAAAGGAACACCAAGTTAAAAAATGTACATTTTGAATTGAACTGTTATTTAGATTCTAAACATATAAATAAAACATATTAATTCATTCTGAAAACATCTTTTTTACTTGAGTTAGTTTTTTGTGCACCAGCAAATTGTTATTAATTCATAATTTAGATTTTAGAATGTTAGTGCAATCTGCTGAAATGAAATAATAAACGAGATATCCTTTAAAGGTGAAGTTAAAATCTGGCAATGCTGCGTATAAAATTTCCTTTGGGAAAGCTTTCTTTATTACCAACTTCATTCTGATACCTATCTTATCAACAAGGCTGATTATCTAATCCTTAACCTCACTTTATTCTCGTAATTTATACGATTTTTGTAATTTTAAAAATATGCGAATGTTATAAAGAAAAATGTATACCTGCATGCTTTTACATTTTATACATAAAATAAACAAATCATTATGTCAAAGATTCTGCATGCTTGTGTAAGACTGTACGGATACAATACCTCCACAAACTTTTATCATAAACCTAATTTCATTTTTAAGGTAAGCGAAACAATTCAAATAGTAATGGTGTAGTAGTAGAAATAAATAGTTTAAAGTTATCATAGTTATCGTAGTAATAATATTGTATTCTACATTTTCATAAATGTGTTAACCTGTATTGTAAGTTATAATACTGTGACTTAAAGCAAACCGAAAATGCCAGTCAGTTATTCAATAAAGAATTATATATACATATAAAATAAAACGTTAAAATATCTTCTATTTACAGAAATATGTTAATCTTAGAATACCAATTGCAAATTATGTTAATCAATCAAATGCGAAAGCAAGTGCAACCACCTTAGATGTTCATCCAACATTTACTTCATTAGAGAAACCTTCCATAGCACCAGCATGGAAACCTACTCCATCAACAGATAGAACAAATTTAATTCAACATTATATGAAACTTTCTAAAATAAGATTAACAGGTATTAATAAGATCAGCAGAGAGTCTTGGAAGTTTGATTTAATGTCTGTTGTGCAGCTTTGGTAGTTGTGACCTCGATGGCAGGTTATGCAATGGCCCCTAGCCCTTTTGTATGGGATACATTTGCCTTATGTGTAGCAGGTACGGGTCTCATGTCATGTGCAGCAAATGCTGTTAATCAATTTCATGAAGTTCCATTTGATGCACAAATGTCCAGAACAAAACACAGAGTATTAGTATGTGGCCGTTTAACGTGAGTATTATTATGGTAGGTAAAACATAATTGTTAATTTTTCTATTATTTCAGGCCCCTTCATGCAATGACATTCGCAGCAGTATCTAGTATTCTAGGTACAGGCATTCTTTACTATGGAGTAAATGGCCTTACGGCGCTTTTAGGACTATCAAATTTAATTTTGTACACCTCAATATACACACCTTTAAAACGTATTAGTATTTTAAATACATGGGTTGGATCTATTGGTAAAAGTTTTAAAATTAATTTGTTTGGTAACCTATAGATGATGAAAATGTTTTTATTCCAGTTGGTGCAATTCCACCTTTAATGGGCTGGGCAGCATGCACAAACTCATTAAATTCAGGCGCATGGTTAATGGCTGCCCTATTATACTGCTGGCAATTTCCTCATTTTAATGCATTGTCATGGAATTTACGTCCAGACTATTCACGAGCTGGTTACCGCATGATGGCTGTGACAAATCCTGGATTATGCAGAAGGGTAGCACTTAGACATACTGTAGCAATAGCTGCCTTATCTGCTTGCGCACCACTATTAGATACTACAAATTATTGGTTTGTACTTGAAAGTGCACCTCTTAATTTGTATTTCATTTATTTAGGTAAGTGGATGGTACTTGAAGAATATGAGAAGGGATTTACATGTTAAATTTGTTTCAGCATATCAGTTTTATAAAGATTCATCAAGTTCCTCGTCAAGAAAATTATTTAAATATTCATTAATTCATTTGCCTGTATTAATGGTATTGTTTTTGATTAATAAGAAGAAATGGTTTGTTTTTGAAGAGAATAGTAATAATGATATAGAATTGGATGAAATTGAAGAATGAAATAGTTTGTTTATGTAAATATTGTAAATAAATATATTAATTAGTAGATTTTGTTTGATTTATTGTAAACAGAATTCGAAGAATCATTTTAAATAAAGTTTGTTTTCAATTTTGTAATTTATTCATCACAAGTTTTTAATGTTAATAAATAATAAACAATGAACTAATTTGTAATTAACATTAAAAAATTTACTGTTTGATTTTTAATTTTTTTCCTACTAGCGTGATAAGTTTTAAACTCGTAAATCATGCTGACACACATAATCCCGGTAAAATTAGCTAGGATCCTGGGATTACCCATAGATTAACAATAAAAAGGTGAGGTGATACGATTACTGCCTTCTACAACCAATAATACTGCACTCTCTTAAACTCCGCCCGACTATTGGAGGGGGGACCATTCAGGTATGGGCTTATGAGGACATGTTTAACTGTCAGAGGCGTAGGTAAAGGTTTTTTGGAAAAGGTTTTTGTAATTTTTAAAACAATGCTTGCTTAAGATTTGAATTAAAGCATTTAAAGATTTTTGGTTAGACATTATACATGAGCTATGCAGCTGACCTAATCAAATTGCAAATAATAAAATTTTATTTTATGGTTAGGTGTTTGAATATTCGCTATTGGTTTTTATTTTTCAAAGTATAATAGTGGGTGGATAACCCATTTAGAACTGAATCTTATTGATAAGAGATAAGTAACTAAGTATCTATTCTAATCTATTTTATTAACGTGATGGAGATGTCTCAATATAAGCATATCAATACATAACTAACAAAATCATTTGAAAACGATGAAATGAATTGAAAGAGAAACTAATGCTCAGTATCAATCAAGAATATAAAAAGATTGATAAAAACTAAGAATATTTTTTAATTTGTTGATAGGCAATAATTACAAGTTGCATAATTAAATATAACAAAACTATTCGTAATGAATGCCTACACCCATGCTTAAATGAAGTTTTCAATAAAACTTTACGTTTATGAAGATTCTATATAAGCTGTAAAAGCAAAGAAATATTTCTAAACGTAGCGGTTTATATTAAAAGTTAGTCTTTTACAGAAAAGCGACTTTAAGGGAAAATGCTAAAACTAATTAGACAGATAATTCTGTATTCTTAATGTAAAAAAAACAACCTTAATAGTGTGCTATACAAAAGAGCATTTAAATAAAAATTAAAACCGTGTTTAGGATTAAAATGATTTTTTGTGACATAGCATTTAAGGTTCTGTAAGTCGTTAATACTTCAGCAAGATCCAGACTACCTCCTTTTTTGATACGCACACACAAGTCGTATACTCCCATTATGTGTTATGAACAACAATAAATCAGACAATAAAACACATACATACATTTTGGCACACAAATGCGAACCCTCCCAAGTCCATGAGCATATCAGATTTCAATGTGACAGCTCTATTTGTCCCATTTAGCACAGCATATCGTTACAATTCACCCCAGGATGAACACGAGACAAACTTAAACAGGATAAGGGATGACAATCCAGATCGTTCATTGGTAGTTCGGTATGTTTGGGGTGAGTCTAGTCCAATAGTCGATTGGGAGGCGCGGCGCACCGTTTTCAAACGCGATGGAACTCCGGCGTCCAGAGTTATTTTGATGTTTAAAGAGGTAGCAGAGTCTTTTGCATTGGTTAATACATGGCATTAGCACACGTGTTTAAAAACTAAAAAGCGATTTGTTATAGGAATCTTTTTTTATTATTAAGTGATTAATTTGTTTTGCAATTATGAGTTCTTACAAGCACTTTTTAAATTTTTTCAATAGTTAAAACAATGAGTGCAATTTAAAATAGTAATAATTATTAAATATTAATTAAAACGCATCCACCCTGGCAACCATAAAAAGGGAAACGGATTTAGATTGGTGTGCGGAATCGAGCGCTGTGTCTGCTTCAGATTATCACGAGGAAAGTTATTCGGAAGACGATTTTAAAATGGTCGAAACGGCAACACACCAACCAAATCACCATCACCATCATCAAATAGGACCACCATCGAGTAGCGTCTGGAATCCGCACACTTTTCTTGGTAACATGTTTTTCGCCGGCGAAGGTTTCAAACCGGTACAAAAAGGGCAAAGGACAACGCCGGTAACGGCGACGGTTTCGTCTTCTAGTGGATCATCCCTGTTCACCATAGATAGTATTTTAGCACCAAGACCGAATTCAACGTCGCCTCAAAGGCCCGTTCTACATCATCCTCTTCATCTTAGTCATATCGCGGCTGCTGCTTCTGCCAGTTTTGGGGCTACATGTAGTTCAGCGGAATTTCTTGGTAAGTAAATATTTTATGTTGGTAATCATTTAATTTCATGATTATTTTATGAGGCGCATTAAAAATGTCCCAGGAAGCTTTAATGTTTAATTTTCGATAGTTCAAACTTGGTAAAATTTCCTTTTTTATTGTGGTGCGTTACTAATTTATACGGTAAGTAGAAAGAGAAGTATTAAAATCTAGAAAGACTTTATAATGAAAATATTTATAGTCTTCTTAAGCATTTAGCGATCGTTTTTCCTCTAGAAAAGTTACCGATTTTATTTTCTTTGTACGGTATTTTGTGAATATTATCAGAGATTGTTGTGTTTTAATTTTGAAAAATTATCTTTATTTCTTATTATGTAATTTTTTCAATTCTGCTTGCGCTTGATAGATAAGCACTTAAATAATCGCTCAAAAATTCCATTTAGGGTTAGTTTAGTTCGTAGTTTAGAATTCATTCGGTATCATATATGCGACACAGATGAAGTAAATTTTTTTAGACAAAGCAAATGTGACTCTAAAAATGCTTTTTGCCTATCATAAGCTCAAGTCTAGCTTAAAATAAAAAATTATCTTTTTTTGCAATTATACATCAAATCTACTTACAATATAATCAATCGTCTGGCTTATTCTTTTGTGCAACTGCACTAGTAGAAAGTTGATTTCGTTGTT
Source organism: Ignelater luminosus (assembly GCA_011009095.1). Lineage (NCBI taxonomy): Eukaryota > Metazoa > Arthropoda > Insecta > Coleoptera > Elateridae > Ignelater > Ignelater luminosus. The sequence goes on along the minus strand of VTPC01091034.1, from coordinate 30,674 downwards.
AAATTGTTAGAATTAATTAACATGTCTTAGTTATTGTTTTCAATACAGTGTAGATGACCCATACTTAACTACAAAGTGGATAAAATCTGAATTCTTTGCATAGATATAGATTTTTTCATTTAAAAGTTTTACGCAAAGTATCAGAAGTGCCATTTTATTGTAACAGAATCGAATCTATATATGAATGGCAATAATTTTATTGGAAAATGTCTGTTAGAATAGATGAAAAATTTGAAATTAGATTTTTTTGATTTTTGATCTTATTAGGAATCTTTCTGCTTTCGAATTTGCAGGCTGATATTTCGCTCTTTTGCAAGACTCGATTTTCATGGTCATGATTTCATAGACAAAATAATATTGCTCTACGGATACTCTGTTAAATGAAGATACAGTTTTTAATTGCTCTTGATTGCCTAGAATTAGTTTTGAACCTTAAACATCCCAAAGTATAATCCAGAAAAATGCCCAAGTGTCTGAACCCGAAAGCAGCTGCTTTGATTTTCATAATTTGTATAGATCGTAATCTTCTCTGCAATTACAGAAAATAAGTTTGTGCGTATCGCAATCGCAAAATTAAATTGAAGAAGAGTCTTTTCTAAAATGCCCAACAAAAGCTTGGAATTATGTATATTCTGAAAATAAGAAGGATAAGATTGACATATGACTGCTTTTGCGGAAGGAAAAAGGGCTACCAATCAAAGTGGATAAATGGATATCAGCGATAATGTTTTTTCCTAAATTTCCAGCTGACAAAATTGTTTAGTACGCTCAAAGTTCTTCTGTGATTCTGATGGATTCTTTTCACAAATCTTTCACATTTGACCGATGCTATTAAATCAAAATTAGTCAGTTGAATAATGACAATTTCAAGTGGTCCGGACTGACATATTGAAAAAAATATATCACTCTACTAAGAAAAAAACAACTATACCTTGTTTCTAATAAGAATTTAAAAACTGAAAATATTTTTTCGTAGGATGCATCGTTTTCCAGTAAAATGGGATTTTTCGATTTTCTGTAAAATAATTAATTTTTTAATATCTCAGAAACAAGGTGCAATATTAAAATAAAATTTCTTACATGACCGAGTCGTTTCTGAAACAGCAGCTCTTAATTTAATCTTGGATTCAGATCTCGCACAGCACTAGCAAATGAGGCAACACTGCAGAAAATAACATAATTGAAGCTGATATTAAACGCACTACATACCATCCTGTTTACTACACAATAAGGCTCCTTAAAAAATCCCGCGATAGGCAGGCATCAAATATGCTAATGTCGGCCCTGATCTAGAGATTCGTTAATTTCGAAGTAATAATCTCTTAGAGTTATTCAGTGCCTTCGAGTTTTTCTCTAAATTTTAAGCGTGTCTTGCAGAATTTCCAGATATTTATTAACAATATAAAAATTCATACCTACCTGTAAAACTCAAAATTATATTTGCAATTTAACAATTTTGTAAATTACGATTGATTTTTGCACAATCAACGTACAGTGACGGATAATCTAAAGATTTCTTTACATTTCAAATAGCACGAAGTAATTGTTTAATTTCTAACTAATAAGCTCTTGGTTATTTAGTGTCTTCGAATGCTTACAGAACAGATTTCCAATAATTTTGTAAATTCTGACTAATTTTTGTACAATGAATGTAGGATAAACCGTATAGAGTTATTGAAAATTTGTTGTCTTGAGTTCTGGGAATAACAATTCCAGACTCGAGTTTTCTCTTGAATTTTAATTTAAAAGATATGAAAACACCTTTTACTGCTAAAGCTGGGAAGTATTGCAAAATGAGGCGATAACTAATAGCCTTCTGGTTAGAGATGTCCCGCCGACGCGAAGATTTTTGCAAAGCTTACCTCAGATGTTAGGCCAGTGAGGCGACTGCCTTAGTACGCATAGATATGGGGACGCGAAGATCAATGAAGAGAGATATAAATTGCATGTTTGAAAGACTTACGAAATAGCTGGTTAAGATACGTTAATTCAGGAGAGGGGGCGACACAGTTTCATCTCAAAGTTTTGCATGGCATAATTCAACTCGACTACAAAAGAAGACGGGCTCCAAAGCGAAACCTTATGTGACAAAAGAAAATTAAGTAGCTTTTGATTTTTGGATACATGAATCAAGGCATACTATTTGTTTTCTTGCTTTTGAACTGATTTTTTTCCAGTTTGGTGATGTTGTTGAGAACATTCAATCTTTTGGAACGGAAGCGAAAGGAAGAATCGTCGATACTTTTTCAATAATGTTTGTTTTTGGTCTTCCCGATATTCATACATTTTTTCCTTAGTTTAGATAATTGAAACAAAACTATAACTAAGATATCAACAGGCGCTTGAAGAAAATTCATCTTCAGTTTTATTTAATATTATTAAGTACTAATTCTAGTAAAAACTAAATATTTGTTTATATGTCTTCCGACTCTCTAAGAAAGTCTTATTACAATCTGTACGATAAATGTTTATCCAGGTTAAGCTTTAGATGCAAGTTCATGTCTTCAAATATTTATTTTTTAGACCGGTATAGGTCTTTGCGTGGCCATCAAAATCTTTGGACTGCTCATACTATTCGAATTGTCTAAACTTTAAAGTTTTCCAGTTTGGTTTCACATTTGTGAACCAGCTGAGATTAATCGTTCTTTCATACATCTTTTTTACCAACCTCACATACTTTTCCGATACTTCTTTCTGTTTCATACTTCGCTACACCTCCTGTCTGGAGACTCTATCATACGTATTTTCCAGGTCTATAAAGATCATATGCAGCTCCGACTGAAGTTCCCTGTGATTTTCCATCAGTTGCCTCAGACCGAATATAGCGTAGGCCGCCCCTCTTTCTGACATAAAACCAAACTGTTCCTCACAGACCTCGGTTTCCACGTGTAGCCTTCCTTCAATGACCCTCTCCCAGATCTTCATTGTGTGCGACATCAATCTGATCCCCCTGTAGTTACCACAGTCCTGGACATTACCTTTTCCTCTATAGATTGGCACAAATATATTATTCCTCCAACTTGACACTCTCGTCAAAAGTTAATAAAGAAGAGCAAGGTAACGCAATGTGCCAACCACGCTGGAGGCTAAACTCTTCCGACAAGGATGGAGAAAATGGAGATTTATATACACAAGGGTAGATTAATCGACTGCAACGGTGGTGTGGAAGTTGATACCCTGAATCGCGATTGATGCTATTAGAATGTTTGTGAATTTCTACTGCTTTCTTGGTCTTTTTGGTGTATTTAATAGAAAGATGACCTTGAAATAATAGACGCATCTTCAGATAATATCTTATTCCCTGCCTGGTGTTATGTTCGACAACAGCAGATATAGATACACGACCTGACCTTATACACCGCTTGTGTTCAATGATGCCTGTGGTAAATAAGCGATCAGTTTCTCCGATGTATACTGATCAGTGTTGGGTATTTATCTCTAGGAGAACGTAGGAGCTGTAAGTTTTTGTTGATGGGCCTGAAGACGGTTTTGATTATATATTTCTGAAGCGTTTTCGCTATGCAATCTGATAAGTCATGAATGTATGGTAAGAAACCAGTGTCGATGTTTTGTTTGTTGTAACTGTTGTTTAAAAGACTGCTCCGGACATTTCTAGCTCCCCTTGGATATTGTTGGTTTGCGAGACGGTGGGCCAGTAAAAACCTACCTTTCACAGCACACCAGAATTATTTAAGAATCTTTGTTTTTCTCTAATGTGTCCAGGAAAGTATGCAACAAATGGAAAAATCTTTTTTATCAATTTCTCAGAAAACTTGTCTATTTATAACACTTTATAGGTACTTACTTCACAACTTCCAATAACAGAAACAAAACTTTAATTATTATCAACAACAATAAAGTAAACTCGAGAAAACATTATTTTTCCACTAAAAAACGACTAAGTTGTAAATTTAATTAGAATTTCTATTTTATCCCCAATAAATCTCCACAGTTAAAGATCCTTATTACTTTCCTCACCAAGTTCAAAAATCCCTAGTTTGGGGAAAAATCTCCATTCCTTGCAACACTGCAGTACTCGCAAGTTTGCTGACCTGGCCCGACTGGAGACAAACTTGATGCAGCTCGAAAAGAAACCCGTCAACTTCTTGATCGGCCCGATACACTCGAACAGCCGACAGGTTTTTAGTTTTTCATTTATCAAGGTATTCATGGATTAACTTATTTGATTCAAAAATCAAAGTTAACTATTAATAAATCGTGATATCTATAAAGTATTATTCAGCAATATCGAACTTTTGCTTTTTTCCAGCTTATCAATCACTCAGAGTGTATCTTTCTAAATTTACTTTTAATTTAATAGAGTTCTTGTTGGTTTGATAAAAGCCATTAGAGACACCTCAGATTTTTTACAACACATTCTGTGGACTGACAAAGCCCAGTTCACTAGAAATTGAGTGAATATCTTCCATAATGTGCATACACGGGCATTAGAAAATCTACATGACTCTTGGCAAACCAAATTTCAACATTGATTTAGCATAAAAGTATGGGTTGGTATTATTGATGGTCACTTAATGAGACCCTATATCGTGCAACTTCGTTCTAATGCTCAAAGTATCTAAGCTTCTTCAAGAAACTCCACCTATTCTTATGGAAAATGTATCTCTGGCTCTGGAACTTGTGATTTCAGCAAGATGGGACTCCTATTCATACTGTAGGTCCGGCAACAGCTTGGTTGAATAACGAATACACTCAGCAATGGATTGGACGCAAGGATCTAGTTCCATGGCCAGCTCGTTTATTGGACTTAAGTCCGCTAGACTTTTATCTATGGGGTTGCTTGAAAGAAAAAGTCACTTTATTCCAACCAAAAATCAATTTTTTAAGACCAACATCAAATTATCAGTTAGCAAATTATCATTATGCAACCCATGTAAGAACAATATGCATTACGCAAGTGGTGTATCTGATCACCTGTTAATGCTTAGTTGACACTCCAACCAACACCATTAATAAGTGACGGCACAATTCAACTGCATGAACTAAGTACATGAAAGGAATCTGTTGCCATTATCTTTCGGTGCATTTAGGAAGGCTCAGCAGCTTAATTCAGCAAAACCTTAGTTTCAGCAGAGAACAAATCTCCTGAATGACTCACAAATATTTCTTATGTGCAGGAGCAGTAATCACGATGACGCGATGCTGATCAAAATTTTATTTCATGTCAGTACTATATCTTATATCAACTGACTTTGTGTACTGACGAATTATAGCCTGCAATCTAGACGCCGAGTAAAATTTCAGCCGTTTAGTTAGGAGCGATTTCGTAATATCTGTGCAATTATAGTCTGCTAGTTAAAAAGCCTTTTAATTTATTGTTGGGATTAAATGGTTCCACGTTTCATAATGATTTTATAAGCCCCAATTTACTAATTGTCTATTAAGTAAAATATTGGTAAGGTTGGTAGTACAAATTAAAGAAATATTTTTAAAAGTTGAGGTTATGTTCATGTTGTGTATGTTTTCTTCGCATGTTTTCATTCGTGATTTGTATTTATGCAGGTGTGTTTGAAGCAAGTATTTAGATTTAACATCAAAATATCGTAATTACTGGAATTAAAATGAATGAGAAAACAAAACTATGCGTGAAAGCAATTTCACAAAAGAAGAAGAATTGTTTTTAACAAGAACAGTAGAAACATTTAAACATGTAGAATGTAAATCGACGGATGAACTAAATAATTCCAAAGAAGGTTAGTTAAATCTTTTAACACCGTTGTTTTTGATTGCTAACGCTGCTATAAAATAATTTATATGAATCTAGAATGAGGCTTGGAAACAAATAACTGAGTGTTTCAATGCCAACAATTACACGAGAAGAAGTGTGGAGCAATTGAAAATAAAATAATGATAATTTAAAATGTAAAACAAGGAACTGGTGATAGTCCAGACGAAACAGCAGAATCTGATTCCGTCATGGAAACAATTATGCGAATTGTTAATAAAAAAATTAAGGCGGGTGTAGATACACCTTGGGGTTGTGACAGTGATAGAAATAAAGTGCCTGATATAGTCAAGGTAGAAGTCCAACTAGACATATTAAAAGAATATTTTTATCTTAAATATTGTTAGTGTTATTAACAGGATATAGATCAAACTTCAAAAGTGCAAAATGATGAAGAGAGATCCTAAAGTCTAGAGGTAATGAGTTTTTTTTCTCAGGTAAAATGTAATACCTACATAAATTATGGATAAAATGATTACGAATCATCAAAGCAAAGTAGACTTGAGCAAAAACGCAGCCTTTGGTCAAAAAAGAAAGAAGAAGAGGAGCCTGAAAGGAAATTTCATCTCATGGACTTAAACAAAAATGTTGCAAAACAACTGAAAATATTAATTAATTTTATTGTCATTTTTCTTCTATACTATATTTACAATAAATTAATAATAAAGTTATGCTACATAAGATTTTTTATTATAAAGGAGCAAAGCGTTCATTTATTAAGAGTTACCTGACAGATTGGCATGGCAATCTTCTGGTATATTCTCTTTCTCTTCAATGGCTATACTGTGCAAAACTTCTGCTGCAACAATTTTAACTAATACTCGCTCAATATTTACTCTCATACCCAACTTACTATTGGGAAACGTCGCACACTGGTCGGAAATGACGAAAAACCAGTCAAAACTAAATAACTCTTAGAATTGCTTAAATATTTTGTATATAAGGTGTTATTGGCGTCTCTGCTATCCAAAGTGATGTAGAAAATGGAAATTATTTTATTTATTTATTTGTTTTATCGACGAAATTAAAAAAATTCGTATCTGAATTCGTACATTCCGTCTGTCGGTTGGTCTGTTGCCATGTTACCGTAACTTTACAGCACATGTTATATATAGAATCAACTTAGAATACATAATCGGTATTTCGATATCTCGAATAGTTTTCGAGATAATCAAGATCGAAAATGGTCAAAATAGCTGCCAAAATTTGAAAAATGTAACAAAACGAAATTCGTTATGGTTATGCTTTGCATTCCCAGATTTTTTATTCTAAAATTAGCTCACCGATACCAAAGTATCGGGCTTCAGTTTTGACTAATAAAGTTTATTTTTGAACATTTGGTCAGTGGAGTACCTATGGGGGGGCGGGGGGCGAGGCGGGGGCGGTCCGCCCCGGACGTCATCTAGCACTTACAAATAACTGTTGTTGTTTATACTTTTACTATTTTTTCGAAAAAAAAAAACGAATGCGCTCCACATTAACTACAAGTTTAAGACTCGAAAAGCATAATAAATTGAATATATACAGAATATTTTAACAATAGATAAATTTAAATGTATTTCTGCTTGTTCTTTTTATCGATTACTAAAAGACCCGCAAATTACCGCAGCTGATTTTTACTTCCTTAAAAAATATAAACTTTTTTTCATATTACAACATAAATTCACATGGGACTACAAGGGATAACATTTTCAAATTTCAAAATGAATAAAGAAAACTCGAACATTGTTCAGCTAACTATGAATACTGAATTTTTCATTGAAATCATACTAAAAAATTGCAGTAACTATGATATTGCGTCGTGCTTGAAAGACTATTTCGTGAGTATAGTAGATAATTTTGACGCTTTTTTAATTTAGCGAGAAACACACCTTCAAAGCAATGGTTAAAACTTGGCTTAGTATGTATGCTGTAAAAGCACTATCTTTCAAGTATTATTTATAACACAATGTATTGTAATATGCATAAATTAATTACAAATACTAATTTTTGAATGTTTAGTTGTAAATATAAATATATTTAAATTTCATTCTGCGTAGATTATTTTTTAGAGTTTTGGCCGCTTTTTGCTGATTTCCGACCACAGTGCGTCGTCTCCACACTCTGTATTGGCGTTTTACAACCTTTCTAGTTCTTATAATTGATTCATTGAACAAATTTTCTGCTGCTGTTTGAACATTGTGTAATTTAGTTATTACATATAGTCTTAATTGATACCCCCAGTCTCCTTGTAAAAGTTTTCAACAGCTTGTTGCATTTCATCGTTGTTTTCATACATTTTGATAATGAAGCAATAGCTTCCAAGACCCAATGGATAATTCTACATGCAAACGCTACGGATACTCCAGCAAAACCAGCTACTGATCTTTGTTAGTGTCAAAAGCAATTGGCTTATTGCCTGAATACTTCCTGCCCTACAATCGAATATGCAATTTGTGTTTAATAATACGTAAGCTATTATTAGATTAATTGTATACAATTTATACTGTTGGCTATTGAAAAGATTTTTTAGTAATGCAAAATCTTTGAAAAAATTCCAAATCATTAAAACATTCTAAATTGCTTTCTCTTGTTCTACACTCTTTCCTTTTTTGTTTAAATTGGACGTCTTCATTTGATGAGGATAATGATCAACTACTTGTATCTAAAATATTCACCTGAAACATAAACAAATAAAACGAAAGCATGCTGGTATGTTCTTATTTGTTTATGTGCTACAATGTGCTAGCAATGCACTTACATTTTTTCAGTTCTTCAACTCCTTTTTCAGAAAACTATAAACTCCCGTTTTGATTTCAAATTCTGCTCACACGTGAGTTGAGGTTATGTTTGCATTTTTAACTCTTCCATTTGGGATTTAAAAGGCTATAGTTTGTACATTAGATTAACGGACAATTAAGAAAAGTTAATAGACCAATTAAGAATTATAAAATCAATTTGGATGCTAATACCTGCATTAATTTAAAAGTAGAATTAAATTTCATTATGAAATCGGCCCTTTAGAATTTTAGCTGCTGAACGTCCCTGTATGCACACATTATTTTGCAATTGGTCTAACTATTTTAGCCATTTTATAAAACAATAAACAAGTTATGATCAGAATATGAAAATTAATAAAATACTGACTATTTTACATTGAGGCTTATTCGATCTAGACATTTTATAAAACCCTTGAAGAAATTTCGTTATTTTCAATCGTACCTACTACTAATTTAGGACGAATAAGCTAGAATATAAAAGTCAGTGTTTTATTCATTTTTACATTCTGGTCATATTGATTGTGGTTTTATAAAACGACTGGAATGGTTACTGTAAGATTTTAGCAAAAACATAAAATAAATATAAAAATGTCTATTATTCTTGGTAAAATGTATTCATTTGCTAGACGATGCGTACATTTGCTGCAACACATTTGTGAAAGCATAATTCTGTACGCTTTTTCAATTTTGTTCCTTTTCTGGTTTTTTATTAGTAGACTCATAGAATTCTTTTATTTATAGGTTAAGATACATAGATGTTCCAAATGCTGACACATCTAGATTATGATGATAATTGCGTAGAAACTATGATAAATAAATTTATTAGTGTAAAGGAAGAAATTCCCAATATATATTTTTCTAAGTTTAAAAAAGTCAAAACTAAAACGATTTAAACTAACAACCAAAGATATTTGCTATAAATCTAAAAAAAAAAGATAATTAAGCAGATGTCCTCAATTCTGACATATCACACATCCGCCCGGGCCTCATCTAGTCATAAATAATCCCCTTTTGTTATTATTGATTAAAATTGGTATTAACTACCTTTTTATATCTTGACCTTTATACCATAAAGTATCTGTTCTTTTTGGCCATCGCTATCCAAATAATCCAGTCTTTTCCATACAGAAATTTGGTATTCTAAGTGATCTCCTTCAATAAGGTACAGGGGCCGTAATTGTCATTAGGTTACTTTGTAAAATATTTATTTTATCCTGAGCATTTACTTATGTTATTGCATATAATTATAATCAATATTTTGTACAAAAAAAAAAGATTTGAACAATATGCTGCTACTTTCTTTTTAGCCAACAACACTACTCGATATAGTTAAGGCTAAAAAATAATAAATGATTAAAAGAAGTGAAAAATATTTATATTTAAAAAAATGAACTTAACATAGGTATCGCCTAAACATCAAATCAAGCTGCATATTGGACAGTAATAATTCTCTGTCGTGCTTACTGAGTCCCACACAATCTTCGTGAACATACGTACCACACATATTACATTTGCACATGCCAGATACTCTGTTATCATCACAAAGAAAACACTTCCAGGATGTTTCTTTTTTAATTGACTTGTTATTTTTTTGATCCATGTGTTTTGTTTGGTTGGCCTTATCTCTAATGTCTCTTTTGAAATTTATTTGTTATTTCCTTTGTTCAAATTCAGATTAGTTTTCTCATCTGATATCTTTTTTAACTGTAAATTTGCTGATGTTTCAGAAAACAATTTTGTAGTACTTTTCTGCGCTTTGGAATTAATTGCTTCACGATGTTTTTTTGTTGAAACTTTCAATTCCTGTGCAGTTAGCAAACCAGATTCTGTAAAGCTTACATC
>VTPC01091034.1:0-15349 GCA_011009095.1 Ignelater luminosus | reverse complement strand
AAAAAAAAATGGAAATATCGAATCGTTATTTTAGAGTGATGATTTTCGATGCGGGTTAATACCACAACAATGTGTGTGGAATAACTTAGTTCGTTATTTGGGGATGAAGCACCATCCAAAACTATGGTTTACAAATGGTTCGCAGAATTCAAGCGTAGAAGACCAACGTTTAATGACGATGTTCGCGAAGGTCGTCCACGCACCTCTGTTGTCGCAAAAACATCGATGCTGTGCGTGAAATGATTAAAGCAGATCGGCATATGATATACAGTGAGATACAGGCACCCTTAGGCATTGTAACGAAACAAACACATACGATTTTGCACGATCATTTGAATGTAAAGAAGCTTTGCAACTATGCGAATGCTCATACTGCACAACGAACTGTAGACTATTTGACCAGTGAAAATATCACATCAATGATTCATTGCCCATATTCTCCTGATATATCGCCCAATGACTTCTACTTGTTTCCAAAAATCACAAACAAAATACGTGGCGAGCGTTTTTCATTCCCGTTGAAATATTTAAATCACTTGTTTCGGTACCTGGTTCAAAGTAGAGCAAATGTTTTGAAGACGAGTTTAATCGAATGCAAAAGTGTGTAGATGTTAAAGGAGAATATTTTAGCGATTTACATAACGTAATGTGTGTTTTGGATTACTTTTTTCGCAGTGCCCTTCGTAACATATACGAAGATCGCACTGTATGTTTCTGAATACAGAATAATAACAAGACATATTAAACGAACAATATTTATGCCTTTTAAAAGTACCCCCCCTTTACATTTCATGCATTTTGACAACCTCTCAAACCATTTCGTAAAACAGGCAGTCCAGGTTTTCTTGTACACTGCAATAACATGTTTTTCAAATGTATTAACAGCTTCCTCTGGTGTTGGAAAATGGATTTCACGTAATTTATTCTTAATAGTTGGAAATAGTAAGAAATCACACGAAGCTAAATCCGGGCTATAAGGTGGATGTGACATTAATTGTATCCCAGCAGATCGAAGAAACTCCGTTGCCAACTTTGCAGAATGTGCTGGAGAATTGTCATGGTGCAAAACAATTTGTTTTTTCTGAACTTTTGACAACATTATTGGCAAGCAAGTGGTGGTGGTGCAGTAACTGTTTTCTTATTCTCAAGAATAACAGAGCAAATGTAACCAGTACGGCTGAAGAAAGACGCAATCATTTGCTTAGCACAACTATTCGTGATTGTTTCAGTTTGGTGGGCCGCATTTCATTTTGACACATCCATTGGGTTGATTGCTGCTTAGTTAATGGATCATAGCAGTAGATCCAGGTTTCGTCATCTCTAATGATATTATAAATGGTCTTAGACGTATACCTACATGATAATGTTCAAGGTTTTCTAGGCACCAGTCGTCTCTTATTTTTTTTTTGATCCTCTGTTAAACGATGTGGTATCCAACGACAACACAACATTGTTTGAATTGCAGTCATTTTCAATGCCAAGAATTGCACAAATTCACGATTTTCTTCAATAATGCAACAAACAACATCAATCTGACTTGAAGTTGTTGCTGTAATAGGACGACCTTCACAATTTTCATCCTCAAGAGATGATCTTCCCCATTGGAATTCTTTGAACCAGTTAAACACGGTCGTCCGACTTGGGGCTTCTCCTAAAAACGTATTTTGCAAACGAGCAAATTATTCATTAAAGGTTAAACCCGAACAAAAATCATACAAAATTCTCGGCTCACTTCCATTTCACTCTGAATGTTTAACTTTCCAAAAAATTCTGCAAGCTTTTTGAAAAAAGATATCAAATTAAAATAAACTGCAACTTATTCAAAAAACAATTGCTGTATTAAAATAACGTCAAACTTGTTGATAATTATTTGCAGTGTTGCCATATTCAGCAACATACAGTGCGATTCTCGTAATTTCTAAAAATAGCCAGCTTTACGAAAGGGACATTTTTTCTATTCCTATAGCTAATTAATATTGATCATATTAAGTTCAAACTACCAACTCGCGACAAAAGTAACATTTAGTAATGTTTGATCAACCAAATTTACCTTATCAAATGGAATTGAATTTTCAGCTTACCTGCATATTACCTTCTTTTTTTAACAGAGTCAGAATCGGTAATACAGAAAACTGTTTTCACCCAATAGAAATCTTTAAGAATGATATATATTGCTTTTAACAATAGGGGGTTTCTTAAGATTCTAGATAGCAAAGCTCGTTGATTGTGATACACAGTACCGACACCAAACAAAAGACGATCGCAAATTGAGCTCAATAACGATTCTCTTCGCTAGAGGTGCTGTTGCTTCACATTAAATTTGACAAGTTTGAACGTCAGTTTATAAGTTTGAGGTTATTAAAATTTAAATTTTAGAAAAAGTAATAAATAATGCGTTTTCGGAAATTTGACTTGTATTTCTGATCTGATCATACAATTGCATAACAGAGTTATTTGGGTTAACCCGATTTATTCAGAAATGATTGCGCAACTACTGCAAAATCTGTTTTACAGTTATTTGTAAAAAAATAATTGTGAAAAGAATGAAGATGACGGAGAGGAAATGGAAAATATGCGCTTGCTCATACAAACTTTGCAAGGAATAAAGAATACGCAAGGCATTAATAATTACTTTTTTCTAACATTTAAATTTCAATAACCTCAAACTTATAAACTGACGTTTGAACTTATCAAATTTAATTTAGAACAACAGCGCCTCTAACGGATAAAAAATCGTTATTGAGTTCAATTTGCGATCGTCTTTTGTTTGGTGTCAGTATTTTGTTTCACAATCAACTGATTTTGCGAGATAGAGGTCAAAAAAGGATTTGGAACTATGTCAGCGTTTGGGACACCTACCTTATGTGGTTTGTGTACACATCTGCTAGCAGAAGTGTTAATTTAAATTGATACATTTTAGTCTGTGCATATTTTTACTAAGGTAGGATCAAAAATGTATGTTATTACTATAGTAAAAGTTTAAATTGCATTGCTTGTGAATACATTTGCTCATCAAATTAGTACGTGTACATTTACTCAAGTAACGCATTTATTGAAATATGTATACATAAAGCACATGTGTACCCCCCAAAAAGCATCTTTAAAAGGTCCCTGATTTAGTAAAATACTTGTAAGCTGCACCACGAATATCATAAGTATATCGCATCCGTGACATTTTTGATACATGTATAAAATTGTCAATTTTCATACCTATACTAAACCGTATGGAATGTACAACTTTATAGTGTAATGGCACGAAAACTTATTAAATTTCATTATCTGATTTGCATTTCATTTTTCTATCGTTGTTATTATTATTAGTTTAAGAGTCTAGACATAACGCTCTGTATGTTTTGGCGTATTGTCAAATCATTCTGATTGATTGATTTCATTCCATCCACGCGTGGATATCAAAACATCTGCATTGTTTACTGAAACTGCCTACTTTTCAGTTTAATGAAATGTAAAGAAAATAGTGAATGTACATAAAATAGAAAAGAAACTAAACAATTTCAATTATTATTGAAGCAAATAGCATGAATATTACATAATAAACATCAAAAGTTAGTAGATAGTATTATTGTATTGTTTGCATATTAACAGAGATAGATAGTGTCTGAATGAAAAATAAAACTTTAAGAATTTACTTCTTTGAAAATTTAAATACATGCAAACACAAAATATAAGAAGCATGTATAAGCTGAAAGCTTTCTCACACCTGAACAAAGGCAGAAAAGACTTGTAGAGTTTAAGCTGCGTGAATTTATGCTTCATCGGATCCCGATCTCGTCACATTAACCTACAATCTCTATACATTTCTAACTTATCTACATACTGTATACTACACAAACAACAATAATGCTTTAGAGTTTATAGTCAATTAATCTTCGTTTTTCTTTTGTTGCTGTAACATCGAGGATAAATACCTCTTTCGATCAAAATAAGCATTTTTAATAGTAATGTTTTAATAAAATCATCACAACAAAAAATTTAAGAAAATATCTTGGTTAAATGTCGAATTAAAGTGAGGTTCTTTTATACTAACATTATAAATTCATAATCCAGAATTTACGGAGTCGTAGTTAGGAAAGAAAAAACGCATTTTAAGTGCCCACGTAAAGTATAAAGAAAGTAAGCTTTTAAACGCATTCTCGCGAGATTTAAATCCCCTTATTTAAAAAAGCTCAACATTTTAAGTTAGTCTTGCTTAGTTCTTTCGTGCGTGATGTATATATACGTACAGCATCGGTATCCCCGGCATCAAAGCAGAATGCGGAAGCCGTAAAACTGTATTGCTCGGGTTCTAAAAACTTCCTGGGATATTATTACTCTTTCATATATAATTTCCCAACCCCTCAGGGTTTTCCGATTGATTTTTGTGAAAAGTGTGCCGAGATTTACCGCTTTTACAGCGATGGCATATCCGGGACTATATCCGGGATACGTTCATGCATTGGCGGCCGCATCGCAAGCTGCTTCCATGTCCGGTTCTCCGAACGTACACCATCCGCAACATCAACCGCCGAAGAGGAAAAGAAGACATCGTACCATTTTCAGCGAAGAACAATTGGAACAACTCGAGGCCACCTTCGAACAAACCCATTATCCGGATGTCGTACTAAGAGAACAGCTAGCTCTCAAAGTTGATCTCAAAGAAGAACGAGTTGAGGTAAATGTTTGCTTTTCCTTTGTTATTACTTGTCGCTAGATCGTAAACGTTTTAAAATCAATTTTGAGTCTTACCACACCAAACAACTTTTATTGAGTAAGAAACTAAAGAATGAATTAATAACACCAATACATGATTATATAAACAATCAGTTAGGCCAATTGATTTATTTTAACTTCAAAACAACTATTAGATAAAATAGCAGGAGTTTAGGAGAGTAAATATAACGTGTCGCAGAATAACTTTTTAGAAGTGACAGAGCACACTTAACTAAGCATCTTTCAATTACAAGCTATTGTCCGGAAATTATTCAGTATCGAGATAGAACCGAAAAATAAAAAATTGAAATAATCTCCTCTTCTGTATCGACAAGTGCATCATAAACCAGTAATTTAATATGATCCCAAATACAAAAATCCATTGGAGCTATATCTAGTGAACGTGCAGGCCAAACAGTCGAACCTTTTTCTCGATTGAACAGTTCGGAAACTGTGTTTGTAAATGATTTCGACAATTTAATTCACAACGTGTTGGTGTACCATCATATTAAAAGACTTCTAGGAATGTTCAAGCAAGGTAACGTATATTGCCCAGAAAAATTCCATAAACACGAACATCTAAGCCTGTAGTAGCAAATACGGTCTTAACTTCTATCTTTCTATCCTGATACTAAAGAATTTACATACTACGATAAAACTACTTTCCACACTGAGAATATTTCATATTCTTATTTTCTAGTTTTATCTTGGTACCGAAACATTTACGGTCGGCGGCTTAACAGTTTATTTCATTGAAACATGTTTAGCTAAGTGAGTCTGTCATTTTTAAAAGTTAAAAATGGTTCAAGCTCATTTAATTCTATGTATAACTATCTGGTTAGTAATTACTAATGAATAAGCTCTTCAGAAATTAAAGAATCTTAACTACGTCTCGAATGGAATGACATAATTTGTAACTTCGAACTAATGATCTGTTGGTCATTTAGTGTCTGCGAGTATTCAGAGTAGATTTCCAGCGTTCTTCTCAGAATATCCAGACATTTAATAAACTTCATGAAAATTCATGCCTGAAGTCTTTATAAGTTTGTAATTCTAGACGTACTTTTGGTACAATCAGTATAGATCTACGGATTATCTAAAGATTGTTTTGCGTTTCAAATGTCTTGACATAATTTGTAATTAATGATAATCTGTTTGGAGTAGATTTTTAGCGTTTATCTTAAGATTTCCAATGTTCTTCCCTGAATATTCGGTCATTTAATAACATTAAGAAAAGTTTAATTGAAAATTCATATCTGTTAGTCCCTAAATTCGATTTGCAACTTTACAATTCTGTTAATTATAGATGTACTTTTGTACAATTCGCTTAGCGCCACAAGTTACCTAAAGGTTTTTCTACATTACTTCAAACTACTAATCCATTGATTATTTAGTGTCACGAGTGTTTAAAGTAGATTTTCAGCGTTTTTCTCTAACTTCGTAGCCTTTTTTCAGAGTTTACAGACATCTAATATCATTATGAAAATCTGAAATTCCTAAATTCGATTTGTAACTTTACAGTTTTGCGAATACTAGACGTATTTCTTTGCGCAATCAACATAGTTTTTTTTAAATTAGTATTAAGCTAGTTTAGCAAACGTACTGCCATGCATAGCTGTTTTGGTAATACAACAGGTAAGAAAATGAAAATGAAATTGAAATAAGTAAAGAAAGTAAAATCAATTAACCTATAAGCTTATCTGATTTTTGTAATGATTTGCATTCACTTATATAGAAAATATACGGTAACGCTAAGGGCTTCAATTACTGCATTTTTAATATTGCCAAATAAATTCAGGGTTACTGCAAAATATTATTTACTGTGAAATATTACATTACACTCGATACATAAGCCTACATTACATTTTCTACACATTGTTTGTACACAAGAAGAACAACCTTCTCCTGAGCACCGTCTTCGTTTTTAGCCTTGTGTACCTGATATCATCGCTAGTTCTGTTTAGCGTTATGCTATTCAGAGCTACTGAAGGTCTTTCGCTTCCTTGTACAGGGGTTCTATATTTTGTCAAGTACACCTGCACAAGTTCTCTGCGGAACTGAAGTTGTGTCACTTGATGCCCGGCTTTCTTATACAGCACCCAAGAGTTTTCAATTCTTTACCCCTAATAGAAATTCTATACCTTGATACATTTTCATCCATAATGTCAGTACCTCCCATGCATTTATTATACTTGCCAATGGCTTATGGTCTTGGTACCTAAATAACTTTTTTTCTTCTTTTGTGAGAATCTTTTGACGGAACCAACAAGATTGACACCGTATTGCGTTGGTGCAAGGGCAACTACATTGTTATCGAGCGAACGTATAAAGAATATACCATTCTCTCTATCTAAAGCTGAAGCATATTCGCCTTTTTTGAATTGTCGATTTACTGTTTGTTTATTTGGCTAGGCACAACTTTTAGAAACACAATCTTCATGTATAGTTCTCGTGGTCCTATATCCATTTTGACGAAGATAATTTAGTAAATTCACACTGGTGAATAGATTATCAAAAAAGAAATTGTATGTTAATTTCTTTTTCATCTTAGGAATTTCATTCAGCATCCAAAATGTTTCTGATTGTCGTTGGTGCTATGACAAGATTCTCTCTGGTAGAGATCAAAGTTTATGAGATAAACGTGTGAAGTATTTAGCGAGCACATTTTGAAACCAAAACGGATAGGCTTCTGACGAATAAACTGTTTGCATCCGTGCTTTCCAAAGTACTTCACCATTGTCTCATCATAACCTATATGTTTTTCAGAAACAAAATTTTTTAAAAACCGTTGCTTGAGTTTATCCATTAGTGGTTTCAATTTTCATGCTTTATCCTTTAAATAGGGATAGTAACAAATAGTAACATCATCTACCCAGTAGCCACCGAATTAGATCTATAATTAGGAAAATTATAGACCCCCGTTAGAATTACCATATGATAACGCAGGGCGCTAACTTACTCTGTTAAGTATAGGTTTTTTGGCAATCTACGTTAGGGGCCTGCACAAGCCGGGTGTTTTAATCGGGCCTTTGTGCTGTTCGACCTAAACCTTAGGTTGGACTTTCCAGGTCTTCGTCGGCACAATTGGGCTTGTCGGATCGTTCGGTCTTATCGGGCCTCCGCTTCAAAGTAAAACGCCACCGGAGGTGGCCGACCAGTCAGAGAACTTAATCTCTCTTTAGCCGGGGGTTGATTGTAGTTGATGAAGGCTCGTTGAACGAATTGCAGTCGGAGGCAGAGCCCTTGAGCGCCAAAGGACATCCAACCCGCCGCCGCACCGGCGGCGGAGGATGAAGAGAGCGTGATGATGCTGAGATGATGCAGGATGCACAAACCCTGGCGAGAAGTCCAGGCCTTTCGGGCTTCTCGAGACAATCAGGAAGTTACCAGGTTTTTTCGGGGCCACGTGAAGTTCACTTCCAGAATTTCGATTCTTGCAGGGTTCTAATCTCCGTTTGAGTTTGCTATGAATGTTTTTTTGGCCGAGAATATAATGCATTTCACTTTTACTGAAATTTAAGTGTAAGAACTTTTTTGTTAATTTAGTCAAGAATTCACTAACTGTCTCAACAGTATGTTTAAGATGAAGCTAGTCATTTCTCACAAGCCATGGTGCATTAATTGCTATTCTCGGTACTTTATTTTACACTTATACGTTATATGAGAAGAGCGCATTCTAACTGCAACGGAGAGTTTCTATTTAGTCTAAAGTACCAAGAACACTCGTTAACTTTCTTGTTGATACTTAAACTCCAACTTAGGCGGATATCTAAGTGTACCCCTAGGTATTTAATTGCCGAATCTTTTGCGTTCCATGATTACGACTGGCTCCTTTCTGGAAAAAATTGGGGGAATGCCCAATTGCCCAAGGCCCTAAAGTGTGTTTTCTCAGTTTTTTTGCAAATATCTCGGAAGCTATTCAATTTAGAGCTTACCTTGTTCTATAAACAATTAAAAAACGTGAAATTTTCCACAGAAAAGGTCAGATGCATTTGTTGTTACACTCAATAGTTCAGGAGATATACGTAGTCGTTTCGATTGATTTGCAAACAATCCTGTGACTATGTGTCCTCCCAATACGAAAAAGCTACTACTACTACTACTACTAAATACTCAAGATGAGGAGCATTTGCGAAGGTCTCGCTCAGCAGTCAATGTAGATGTTACAGTAGAAGACTACCTTTGGGCAGAGTGAGCTCCTTGCAAACCTAAAAAATAAAGAACTGCTAATATCCATTCTGACAGTTAATTTGAAGGAAAAAGGATGTCAGGTGCTTCAAGACCCTGGGGACGCAGATACTCTGATTGTTCAATCACACACAAGCTCAAAAAAGATTGGAGGTGAGAGTAGTAGGTGACGACACACTTATTGATCATGTTAATACTCTTACTCCCCCAATTGCAGCTTGAAAATGATTGTGCCTGGCAAAGGCAGCCAATCAAATAAAACTCACAATATTCAGGTAATGCAGAATGAAATAGGGAACATGAAACTTGTTTTATTGTGTGTGTATGCCTTTACAGCTCAAGGTGATGGGAAACTAAGAAAAAAATTACTAATTTTCAACAACCCCAATGCGCAGGCAGATGATATTCTTGATGCTGGCAATGGTTTTATCTTGTTTATATACGGATCAAAAAACGCGAAATTTGGGTGTTCTACGTCACCATATGTACTTAACGACTGTTGCAAATCGACCGGTGCAAGGAGAGTTCAAGTTGGCTACTCTACCCTCAACAAAAGCAGCAGCAAGAGAACACTCATTGAGAGTGTATCATCAAGTGCAAAAGTGGCGTGGTTGCAAGAAAGACCTCCTGAAATGGAGATAGAATAAGGTCGGTGGACACCAGCGCCCAACAACGTCTCTTGCTGCTGCCCCAAAACACTTGCTTCACATAATCTCTTGTTCAAGCTCAGGTGACTGTCTGAACAATTGCGAGTGTCGAAGAAGTGGCCTTCAGTGCACAACCATGTGCACCAACTGCGCTGGATACGGATGCAGCAATACAGAGGTAGCTGTTGATTGTAATGAGGAAAAGGATTTAGTGTTACCACGTGAAGGAGACGAGCAAGAACTTTCTCTGATGATTGTTACATACTTTGTTATGTATTACATTTATTAAACAAACATACATAAACAAAAAATGTTTTTGTTTTGCTTTCATCTATTTCATCTTCCTTCACTATTTAAAATCATTTTAATTTGTTGTAATTTGACACCTTTTTACAATTCGCAATAGAAGAATAAATTTTATTCCTCTATGTCCTGAAATATTGAGTGTAGCAAAACATGCATCTGACCTTTTTTGTGGAAAATTGAACGTTCTTTAATTGCTTATAGAATGAGATAAGCTCTAAATTGAATAGTTTCCGAGATATTTGCAAAAAACTGAGAAAACATAATTTTCAGACCTCTTCCTCCCCACATCTTCCACAAATCCGAAGCTCTGGCTATGGACACTTTTTACCACTTTTAGAGCAAAGGATAATGAACAGTTTAGGACACTCAAACCTTTTTTTTGGATTCCCGGCTTGGGAACTAATGTTACTGTACTAGAAATTTTATCAAGAATGATATTTTGCCCTAAAACCAATAATAAAAAAGTTTTTCCTTTTGTAAACTCAATCCCGGTACATATCGTATATGGATGTCAAATAAATAATTTTATTTAATAAAAACGATGAAAGGTTCACTAAATGCTAAAAATTTTAAAAAGTCGATTAAAGCTGAAATAGCTCCTGTGATTATTTAGACTTTCAGCCTTATATGTCCTGTTTATGATCTAAAATCAGAATCTGAAAGGATCTGAAATGGTGCACGTGAATGCTGAACAAGTAATTTCGGTTTATTAATATGTTGTTTACTGCATTTTAAGGGCATTTTTATTTTAAAGGATGTCTAATTATCTAGCCTGCGTAATCCTAAACGTATCTAAATATTCTTCCGATTCACATAAAAGTAAAAGTCTGACTTAAATAAATCAATATTTCAAAAAGCCCAAGCCTTACACTCTCTTTTTTAGTGTCGAAAACACGAAAACAGTTCGTTTCCATTTTTTTTAAATAACACAGCCAACATCCGAAAAAACCAATTTTGGTCCGTAACTGAAAACTGAAGAAATTCTTATTGCAGTAATCAACTCGACAGAAAAATAGCAAGTAACATGTATTCAGTTTTTTTAATTGCGCCTTACAAAAGTATACAAATCAACTAACTAGAAATATCCATTTTACAAATTGTGCCTCGCAGTGTATTCCTTTTTCTTACGGGTGAATTCTTGATCTAATATGAATTTAATTTCGACTTTTTAGTAATTTAGTTTATAAAAATATCATTTACAAATGCCAAATTATTACTATTATTCGAATAACATTCCAGTTCACCCTGTAATGCAAAACAAAAAGCTGAAAAACTGCTTTCCGCCGGTGTACTATTACATTACATAAAGCACAGAGAAACGGTATGGCACGTTCAGGACGCCGGGTGCGGTTTACTTTATCTCTCGGAAAATTACAGAGTTATAAGGACTTTATTTTCAACGAGGTATTTAAATATGAGCAATGGCAGTGGATGATATAGGGACGAGACGGGACGATCCCCGCAATATAAATAAGAGGCAAAGCAGTTTAGTTAGTTTAGCAAATGGAGCGAATGTTTTCACAGTCTTCCTTCGCCAGACGCAGATCTCCCAGCGCAATTACGATAAGCGAATGACGACTACAGAGGCTTCCCCTGCTCTATTAGATTATAATACCAAACAGCGACTAAAGCATTTTCAGATTATTATAATTTCGAATTTAAAAAAGGTATTTTTTTGGCACATAGTAAAATTATCTATTTGCTAACAAATTTGTTATTTCAATTACTCATTGTAAATGTTTTTATTAATAACAGCAACATTTTAGATCAGTATTGTTTTATTATTACTGATTAAATAAATTCCGCTAGAAAAACCAAAAAGATTTTTCTCGTTGTAGGTAATCGAATTGCACATTACGAATCGTTTTATAATACGTTCGACATAGCATTCGTTATTTTCTTTTGTTATCAATATATCGAAGAGGGAAATATCTATAGAATAACAACGAGCGCTTATCCTTAATGCTAATTGATCCAAAAACCTCCACTTATGGAACGTTTCGGAAATATTGAACTTTCCAATTTTTTCCTATTACGTATATCTAAATATAAGAAAGTCTCTCAAAGGTATATAATATTGCCGAGTCAAAAAAACAATCATCACATGATGACATCATTTTTCTTTACACAAAGGAAGAAAAGAGAATTCAATCTGACTGACGAATCAAATATGCGCGTTTCGACGCTTTAGAATTGTTACACCTAGTAACGCGGGCGCCCCCAGGCTCAGGAATCTAACTTTTATCAAATAACTATCTTATTCTTTTGGATAACAGCCCGTTTCAATTTTAACTAAACCGTAGCCGACGCAATAAAGAGCGTCATTCGAAATATCGCTAAGCTCAAAGAGAAGGTGACAAAAACGTTTTTCATATTTTCATATTTGACATATCTGTAACCTTTTTAAAGAGTAATTTCAGTAAAAGCGCGAAAGAAAATTATAGTACTTAGAAGGTGGATACAAAGACAACAAGAAAAATTTATAAAATCGTCTCACAAAAAATGTGTTATCTTTTTGACATTTTTCTATTTTTAAAAGTATTTTTCAATTATATCAGGCGGGTTATCTTCATTTTACTAAACTTACAACAATGAGTTTTGTGCATGACAGGCCGAAATGACAGTTATTATGCCCAAAATATCAAAGAATATAGAAAATTATATTTTTTGTAAATTCCCATTTCCTATTCATTTCAAATGTAAGCAATTAAACTTTACCCTAATAATTAAAATCCAAAAATGCAACAGATTCGGCGTTGCTATTCTAAATGACACACCCGGTATATTTTTATATATTCAATTCTAAGAAAAATTCTGAACTGAAATAAAATTTACCTTTACTTCAGCGCCAAACCCACAAAGTTTTTGTTATTAACTTCTTTGTATACATTTAGGTGTCCTATAATTTTTTGTCATCTTCGTTTTTTTCTTATTCCTAAAAAACTGGTAATCATAGAAATAAAATTGTTGCATGATTTTGTAGGTATAGTAATAAGCTTTATTCACAATCAAAGATACCGATCAGTTATATGTAATAAATCCCCGGGAAGGATAGTTGCGAGAATCTGCATAAGAAATGAAGAATTTCGAAAACCACTTTTGGCAAAATCAAAAAGGACATCTTAGGCATAACCTAAGAAGCGTTAGATTCTCTTTGTTAACCCTTCATAGGATACTGACCGATATTTCAACCGGTGTGAAAAAATGTTTTCCAGATTTTCCCTATTCACGAATTAAGTGAGAATCGGTTACTTTTAGATAGAGTGCCTTGATATTGTTTTATTACTACGTCATTCATTTAATGGGTAGAGTGTGGACACACTTGTCAAAAAAGCGAGACAGAAATGTACGTTAGCTCTCTACTCGCACCGCGGGTGTAAAGGACAGCAAAAGTCTAGCATTTTTCATCCTTGTCGCGTTGTACAGTGTCGTAACGTCGGTAACCTCACAAGAAATTCTACTACTGCAAAATAAAAGTTTATTATTTTAAGCAACTTATAAATAAAGAACATGACATTCAGAAATGAAGATCATCTTACCGATAGTGCTTCTTTATAATAATTTTTTATAGAAATATTTATAGGTATATGGACACTGTGTTACACTATGTAACGCCTAGTGGCGCAGCTTATGTATGTTACTGAAACTGGAAAAAAGAAGAATTAGAGTAAAACTCGTAAGATAGAACTAATTAGTAATCTGCACTTTAGGGTTTCAAATGTTATTAGTAGTAAGTTTTGCTCTGAATTAGATTTACATATCCATGCATGCTCATTTCCCAGGCTCATATCTGAAGTCCTTATCAACCAAATTATTACTGAACTAAAATTAATAATAAGCTCATATAATAAGTTTATTCGTGTAGTAAACTTTTCAGTTTAGAATGGGCTTCAAATTACCAAAAATCCAAGCTATTTTTGTAAGTTTTCCATACGATAATTGCAATAGACTAGTCTACACTTGCAACTAGTATACTGCATCAGAATTAATGTGCCTGTACTCCTGTAATTGGAAGGAAAACGTTGATTGAAATTCATATGCGAGGCTAAGCAAATTTTGAAATGGTAAAGAATATGAAAGTGCTTAAAAAGTAAAAATAAAATATCCAGTTTGCTAGTGTTTCAGACAAAGAAAAACAGTAAAACATACATATAAACATTGTCTGGATAATTATTGGTAGTTATGTTGTAAAGCTGAATCAAACACAGGGTGAGTCAATATTCACTTCCCAGCACTGGCAAATATGTTCTATAATGAAAAATAAGACAAAAAAATTTAACATTTTGTAATTTGTCGTTTATTCTTATCAAATTCAAATACAAAACAAGTAACTTAAAATTTCAAAAACAATTGGCCACTTGACTTTGGCGTTTATTTGATTTGTATTATTTATTGAGTATTGAAAGCTTCAAAAGTATTTTTTAATTCATAATGGCAGGGTATACTAACAGAAAACGTCGATATGTTAAAAGTCTTAGGAGCTTGAAATAGTAATGCCCGTGCTGCCGAGCGTTTGTACAAAGAAAGATTTCCGAATCGCCCGCCGTCATCCAGATCACAATCCAAAATGTAGACACATGTGTTGGGGAGACAAGATGTATTGCTCCAAAATAAGGCGTCACACCAAATACTCTGTTCATAGAAATCTTCGAAGATACAACTTGTATCCATACCACCTACAGTTTGTTCAAATAATGCATCCCAGAAACAACCTATTGAGAGTAAATTTCTGCACATGAGCATTACGCAAACTTCAGCGCAATCCTGAATTTTCCATAGTTTTGTTTACCGGTGGAGCTCATTTCAACCAGCAAGGAGTTTTCAATCACCACAACTTTCATTATTGCCACTATAAGAATCCTCATATTGTACGTCGACGAAATCAGCAGAAGTTGATCTGTGAATGTTTGGATAGGTATTTCAAGAAAAAGGATCATCGGTCCATATTTTCTATCATGGATACTGAATGGTGAAAATTACAGTAATTTGTGCGAGAACACTCGGCCAGGTCTGTTAGAAGATATTCCTTTACAACAACGTGAACAATGTTTTTCCAACATGATGGAGCGCTTGCACATGCTAAATTACAAGTACGGAAAATTCTAAATCGCCATTTTACAATTTTGAGGGTTTGTTAAGGAAGTAGATGTTTTGTTTTCGTTTCGGTTACCCGACCCAGAAGGTTTGTTTTTGAAATTTCAAGTTACTTGTTTTGTATTGAATTTGATAAGAATAAACAACAAATTACAAAATGTTAATTTTTCATTCCAATTTTACCTTAAAACCGCTCTGCTTTCGGGATTTTAGTATGCTTGATTATTGTTTTATTTTTCATTGTAGAACACATATCCGAGCGCTAGGGAGTGAATATTGACTCACCTTGTATAATGCTGAAGATAATATATCTAACCATGTGAAACGTATTTTAGCAGTGACCAACGACCAATATTAGTTGGGGCTTCAATAAATATTATCTACTTGAATGATTTCTACAAAGACGA
>VTPC01091033.1:489410-578138 GCA_011009095.1 Ignelater luminosus | reverse complement strand
TTTTTGACAACACGGATTTCAACGTTGCCACAATCGATGGGTTAAACACTTTTCATGGTATGGGAGGTATTAAATATCAGGTCCGAGACCTTTCTTCTACGAGATGATAGAAAAGGTGACATCAATCCCCATCGACGAAATCGTAGAAACGTTAGGGATGCTTCCGTTACAGACTTTTGAAAATGTTGGTAGGAACGGATTCAAAAATATCACAATCAAGGACATGAACAATCTTCACTCCTTTCCAGATGTCCCAGGGACGTTTTATGGATGACTGGCAAGTGGCTTGAGATTTCAGGAATTCCAGAGTGAGACGGCTGCATGTGTAGAGTCTGTGAAGAACGGTCTTTAGTGCCAATACCATTCACCAATGCGCCTTTAATTAACTATACTACCATTTATACAGCTCTCGAGTATGCAGCTCAAGAGAAGAGTGTCAGCATCAGGGGATGAGGACTTGCTACGTGACTTTCGATTAGCCACTCTATATTAAAGCCCAAGAAATTGTGCCTTAATATCCAAGGGACCCTTTAGTAACTTTCGAGTAGTTAGACTAAGTTGTCTTGCACCTGCTCATGTCCTTCTTGGGGTGCATTGGTCAGATAATGGCAGGTAGTGGTCTTAAGAAGGTATGTGCACGGTATTTGCAGCTAACTCTGTTAAAAAAATGTTAACTGGACATGCATTTAACAGAGCTGTACGAGGACACTTGCTTGTTTAGACTGTTTTAACCTAAATTATTCTAAACAGTTTGGAAGTCTTAAATAAGGTCATTAAAATCAGTAAAATTTTGACAAAAATAAAGGATAAAACGCTGACCCAAGGTGTACTCAAGGAGAATGCTCAGCTGCATTCTTTTCAAGAAATAATTAAAAATGAGCTGAACTCTTTGAAAGAAAATGGACTCGCTGCCACTTATGGGTATAGTACTTTCACATGGTTTCTCTTATGAAACATTTCATTGCAAAATAATTCCTTTTTTTTTCATGCTAGTGGCCACTTACAGTATGCCAAGTGGACAAGATATGCGTGCTCTTCAAACCACTCATCCCTTCGAGTTTGAAACTTAATGAATGACAGCGGTTTCGATGCGGTTCTACAAGGAAAAGAAAAGGTGACGTGGAATTGTTTTCACCACTTATTTCAGTGGTTGTAAAACCGAAGTTTAAGTACGTTTAATCATATTTTAGTGTTTTTGATTTTGTAATAGGATTAGTACTGATACTGGGTGTTTTCGATGTAGTAGAAGCTTTTTCATCGTCAAACCTACGTTTGCCTCCGATTAAGATTGTCTCTATCCATATTTACTACACGTATACGTAAATATACAATTTTTTTCTCAGCGTTGGAACTCCAAGTGAAAAAGTCTCTTATGTAACACAGTTGCAATGGAACAACTAACAACTCACGAGAGAGATTAACGCAATGGCCACCGAAGGTGGCTGCCATTTGGGAAATTTAATTCCTCTATGGCTGGTGAAACAACACACGAGCAGACGCACTGCTTTTATAGTCGCGTATTTTCAATAGAGAAAGTTCGACACTCTTCGGCACCTGCCGCGAACATTCGGATAACAGTTAAATCATGTAATAGTACGACGCAACTGCACTACATGGGCAGCGATACTCAGCGTTACCAAATCAAGTTTAAATTCTCGCGTATTAGGTTATTTTGTATCATGCAAGGGGCGCAGAATTATTCAAGGTAAAAACAGAGGCGGGAAATGTGGAAGATTGATAACAGCTGCTGTAAGGTAAATATTTACTGTTTCAAAGGTATTATGTTTTGTGTAAATAAACAATTATTTTTCATCATTGGAGACGATGTAACATTAATATTTCTGTGCAAGGCAAAATTAACCTACAAAACTTAATTCAGTTAATCAAAGAAATTTTAACAGTGTGCCCAGGAGTCAGCAGTCCGATATATCAAAATGTAATTTTATATACTCGTACTTGTCAACTCCTATAGTGAATTACAAAACAGTAGCCTTATCAGAAGTGTATAAACTCGTTGCAACTAACTGAATCTATTATAATAGGTCAGACCTAAGTCTTGACCCTTATTATAAAATCAGATAGAAAATAAAGTTTAAAATTAATCCTAAATTAGTTGTATTTGGAATTCGTTTTTAAAAATTATTTCTGGAAACAAATGTTTATTCTATACTATACTGTAGAACTGAATTTGGCTACAACTTTACAATATTAACTTATAGTAGTCGAATTGGAACCAGAAAGAATGTTTGAAGTCGGTTTGTTTACACGATGTATAATAATAAATACAAGAAAAACAGAGGTTTAAATAAATAAAGTTATTGATGTGATAACGACTTCTACAGATGCTTCCATGTTGTTTTATAAAAAATAAATTGTTGCTACACCTCCAGCTTCAGAAATACAGCGATGTTATCTTGTGTACAACATTATAAGTGTTATTGACTCTTGACTTTTATAAATATATATCCTCCACATTTCGCGTTCATTATTTGATATTTAGCTCCAGAAACAACATGCGTTTGATTTTTTCAATTTTTGCAGCATGCATAATATCTGTAACAAACTGCATTTTCCATGATTTACGTAAGTATTGTTTAAATAAATCTATTATTATATTTATTAATTTTTTTCTATGTTATATAATTGTTTGTATTTTTAGCTGATTATTTCCCCAAATGCTTTATAGATGATCCCAATTTGAATAATTGCCTTTTAGAGGCATTTGATACAGTAAGGCCTTACATAAAAAAAGGTGTAGAAGAAATAGGCATAGTTCCTTTCGAACGTATTGTTTTCCCTAACTTTAATATGACTCAAGAAACTACAATGTTAAATTTTACATTTAAAGGTTGGAATTATACAGTTAGGGGCGTAGATAAATACGACATTAAAGAAATTAGGTAAATCTTAATTTAAGAAAACCATTAATTATCTAACAATTAATTATTAATTTCTCTACCTAAAGTTATGATCCTGAAACGTTTCGCTTTTCCACAAATATGGAATTTGAATTTCTATCAATCTCCAGCATTTATGAAATGTCTGGACGTCTCTTACAGGTACCTATAAGAGGAAATGGATTGATGACTGCAGCATTAAGTATACTTACCTTTGATTTTAATTTGTGAAAGAAAGTTTGTTATTTATTATTTTATTGTAGGATGCCTAAATGCAAAAATTGAAATCAAAGGGAGACTAGTACTAGTTGAAAATGTTGAATATTACAACACGACAAAAATTAAAGTAACCATAAATAGTATACAAGATGGAAATTTTACCCTTGATGGTTTATTCGGAGGCGACGAGACACTCGGTATGGCTTGATTTCTTGCTAGATAAAATGAAATTACTTAAAAATAACTTTTAGGTTCTACGACTATGGCAAAATTAAATCGACATCGTTTAAAAATTATACGCGCATGTATTCCAGGAATGGAAAAGGTTTCCGAAGAAAAGTTTATGAGATTTATGAAATCATTTACTGGATCTGTTCCGTACTATAAGATATTTCCTAAGTCTAAACTTGCTTAAAATTATAATAGCATGTTGTAAGCATTTACTTTGTTACTTATTCTTGTATGTCAAAAACATTCATCTTTAAAACTATTTAAATTATTAACTCCGCTCTTATTCCTACTAGATAAATTCCAACGATGTGCACAGAAAGCTTATTGTTTGTAAAAAATAAATTGTTTTGGATATATTTGAGATAATGCCTTAAAAGTTAATTGAAACTAAAAATGATGAAAATGATTTTTGAATTTCACAAAGTCTGTGCGTTTCCTATGTCTCCGAATGCTATGGTACGTAGTCTAACAAAAATTATTCCAGACGGTACACAGACCCGTTTCGTTGTAATGCCAATTCCAGTGCTCTCCTGTAATTTTCCTACTTTACATACGTTGTTAAGAACATTACTATAGCAACTGTGCAAAATTTTAGCTCTTTTTCATTTTTTACTCTTTTTACTCGCACATATCCCCCTCCACAACAGGGTGACTTGTACGCTCTAGTACAAGGCTTGCTAAAAAGATTTCTGCAAATGGTTAGGAAATACACAGATACAGTTTAATAAATCACTTTACTGTTTTTCAAAATATTCGCCCTTAGCATCAATATGCTTTTGCATAAGCTCAAATCAATTTTCGAAGCATTTTTTACAATCTGAAGCTATTACCTCAGCAGCCAGTTGCCTAAATGCCTCGACGGCTACTTCAGACGAAGAATAACGCTCAACATTGTTAAAAAAGGTTAAATTTTTCCTTTTTGCTAGCAACACTGATCAACGTGGGTAACCCTGTTTCTGTTATCAAAAAACAAAAATATAGAAATAACCTATTATTGTTGTGACCTGTCATTTTTGCAATCTTTTTCTTAAGTAAAATGTAATTTTTGTTTTAATACTTTTCTTACATTATAAAATTGATTAGCCTATTAAATTGTGTCTAAACTAACTGTTTTTCCCTGCTGCACTTCTCTTCGCAGTAGGTTATGGACCCAGGGTGAGTGAATTAAAAAGTGATATTGCGCAAGTCACTTCGCCAGTCTAATAAAAGCTCAAGTTGCACGGATCTAATAAAAATAATAGAGCAAAATGGACAGAACAAGGCAAGTAAATTTATATGGAATAGAAAAGCTTATGGAAAGAAGTTCTCTTTCTGGAAATACCAGTTAGAGATAATTTTTAGAGCTGAAAACCTTTTCGAAGTTGTTATCGGTATTGAAAAACGTTTTGAAAAGGATGACTGCAAGCAGGCAGATTGGAACAGAAAGAATATCAAAGCTATGTTTATTTTGTCTGCGTGTCTGGAGTTTGAGCAGTTACAAACTGTCATGACCTATACGACTGCCGCTCTCATGTGGACCAGAATCAAGTTAATTTATAAGCAACGTTCATCCACAAATAAAATAAGTTTAAAGTAGCAATTCTTTAACTATAAAATGCCTGCAAATTCGTCAATTGTAAGCTTGTTGAAGGACATTGAATCACTTGTGCAAGATTAACAGACGTCGCTGAGACTGTTAGCAATATTGACAAAATCGCCAAGGTGTTATGATGTTTGCCACCTCAATACAATGTTTTTGTAACAGCAACGATTACAGCTGGATGTAGAGCAGTCAACCTCAGCTCTTGACGCGCTGCAGGTTAAAAGTGCTGACTCGCCAAAACGGAAGTTTTACCATTTTTGTAAACGGAATGGACATTTAAAAAGGCAAAGGTGAATCATTGCTTAGATTTTCTACTTATAGCAGAGAAGAAAAACACTAAGACACGAGTGTCCGAAGATAATTGGTTGGCCGACGGTGGAGCTTCTAAGCACATAAATTCTCAAAGTGCGTGGGTTCAAGAGTTCTCTCAACTAGCATCGCACGTTTCAATACAAATAGGAGACATTAGGATCATTTATGCTGTTGGGATTGGAACAGTGCCAATAGCGGCCCAGTTAAAAGCAAGTGGGAGCATCGAACACTAACAAACACTCTATATCCTCCAGAAATGTTAAAAGATCTATTCTCAGTAGAAGTTAGCGCTATTCTTGGGCACACAGTGTCGTTCACGGGAGACGATGTGACTGTTTACAAACATAGTAAAATTATAGTCTCAAAAGAAGTACTCCCAAATCTGTGCTACAGCATGCATTTTAGACCGATACAGATCGAGCAGGTCAACACAGCTACGGAAGATCAAATAATACTATGGCATAAACGCCTTGGGCTTGTAAGTTTTTCAAAAATTCAGCAACTTCAGCAAGATGGAGTTATTAATATTCCTGCTTTTAAAAATGTACTTTTTTGTGAGGTTTGTCAGTTTGGAAAACTACAGAGGAAGCCTTTCACGACAAAATCCGCTCGATCTCAAGTGCCCGGAGAATATATTCACTCAGATGTTTGCGTAAAAATGCCAGTTCAGTCTATTGGTGGAGCAAACTATTTCGTGTTTTCAAGGACCATTTCTTAAGCTACAGCTACAAAAGTGACGTTTTTGCAAAAATTCTAGAATTTAAAAATCTATTGGAAAAGCAAACTGGCAATCAACTAAAAGTATTCAAAAGCAATCAAGGTTCTGAGTACATTAATTCAAAGTTTGATTATTACTTCAAGTCGAATGGGATTGTGCATGAGAGCTCTCCATACACGCCAGAATTGATCGTGACCATTGGTACACGGTTGAGGCAGCTAGGTCTATGTTACTGGGTTCTGGTCTACCAGAAAGCCTATGGGCTGAAGCTGACAATTCAGCGGTTCACATTCTAAATAGAATCCCAATAAAGTTAAACAAACAAAGCCCACATTGGGCTATCTTAGAAAATTTGGTGTTCTGGCGTATGTGCACATTCCATGAAAATTAAGAACAAAATTTGAGGCAAAATCAAAGAAAATGATTTTGATTGGTTATGAGGATGAGAGTCCGAACTATTGATTATATGATCCTATTGAGAGAACAGTAACAGTTTCGAGGAATGTTGTTTTCAATAAATCAGTGCAGGCCCATAAATCTGAATTTCTCAAATCGTACGCTGTTTTTCGTAATGTTGTAGATGAAACCGAAGATATTTGTAATCCTCTTACACACGAAGCAGAGGAGAAAGCCCCTGCAAATGAAATCGCTACAGAAAATATGGGTGAAGACGGTGCATCATCTTCAGCATCCGACACTATTGGATTAATAAGTTGTGTCCCTATTATGAAACCTAAACAATTTGATGATTTTGATATTGAATGTTTTGCGGTTATGAACGAACCTACCATTTCTAAGGAAGCTATGTCAAGCGCTGATGCAGATTTCTAGAAGGAAGCCATGAAAAAAGAAATGGAGGCTCTGAAGTCAAATGATACGTTGGCTCTTGTGCCAAGACCTGAAAGTAAGAATATTATTAAGAGTAAGCGGGTTTACCATATTAGAACAAGTTTAAATGGTGGGGTAACTCGATTCAAAGCTCGCTGGTGTGCTAAGGGCTACACCCAAGTTGAAGAGATCGACTTCAAAGAGACTTTCGCTCCAGTGGTAAGATATGATTCCGTTCGCATTCTATTATCAATAGCAGCATTTAGGGATTTAGAGATTGGACAGTTTGACATAAAAACTGCCTTCTTAAATGGTACACTGAAGCAAAAAAATTACATGCCTCAACCTCATGGGTTTGAAAAAGGAAACCTAGTTTGCAAGCTTAACAGGAATTCTTATGAGTTGAAACAATCTCCTTATTGTTGAAACAAAACTTTTGTACAATTTCTATCGCAATTTTCCTTTAAGAAATTAGATTTAGACAAAAGCATTTTCAAAGATAAATTTAGAAATAAAGATCTTATTTTAGCCTTATTTGTGGATGATTGATTATTAATGACGAATAATACGAAAGTTCTTGATCAGTTTATAGCTGTAATGAACAAAACGTTTGAGTGTACCTTGTGTGACCCAAATCAATATGTTGGTGTAGAAATCATTCGAGATAGTCCAAATAAAACTATCTTCATTTATCAACAGTTATGTGTTCCAAATTTTAAAATTATTTAACACGGAAGACTTCAAATCTGCAAAGGTACCGATTAAGCCAAATTCTTTTCTTTAAAAACAAAAAATAATCCAGCTGGAGAAGTACCCTATTGTCAAGTAATTGGTATGCTAATGTTTTTGGTCATTATCTCTAAGCCTGACATAATGTTTTCAGTGGCTTAAGTAAGCAGATTTCTGGACAGTCCATCAAAGGAGGACTGGCCAATTGTAAAGAGAATTTTCAAATATCTGAAGGTACGTCCAACTATGGTATTTGCTATTCAGGTGTAAATTTGGAGCCACAGACTTATTCTGATGCTGACTATACCGCAGATGTTGATACCAGAAAATCCATCAGCGGGTATACTGCTATCATGGCTGGAAGAGCAGTATCATAGAGCTCGAGGCGGCAGAAATGCGTCTCAAGATCTACAGCTGAAGCTAAGTACGTGAGCGCTTCAGATGCTGCGCAAAAGTCTCAGTGGCTACGAACATTTTTAAAAAGCTTTGAGGGTCCCGTTACTCTCTTTGTGGATAACAGGGTAGCCATACAAAGAAGAAAAGGGACTGAGCACCACAAGCATTCGAAGCACATTGATGTCCGATACCACCACATCAGACATTGTATTGAAGACAGCGATCTCAAAGTAGACAGAACCACAGACAGCCGATATGATGATGAAGGCGTTGACGGCAACTTAGCTACGAGCTAATTGCGATATGCTTTCCCTGGAGCCTCGGCCAACTCGACGTGCTAAGTAACTAAATAGAGAGTGGAAGTGCTAAAAAGGGTTTTATTTTTCCTTTTTGCTGGCAACACTAGTCAACTTAGGCAACCTTGTTTCTGTTTTAAAAAAACAAAAATGCAGAAGTAACCTATTACTGTTGTGACTTGTCATTTTTGTAATCTTTTTCTTAAGTAAAATGTAATTTTTATTTTAATCCTTTTCTTATATTATAAAATTGATTAGCTTATTAAATTGTGTCTAAACTAACTGTTTTTCCCTGCTGCACTTCTCTTCGCAACAAACACCCATCTTGTTTTTGATTGTCGGAAACAGAAAGAAGTCATTGGGTGCTAGTTCAAGTGAATACGGACAATGCGACATCAATTTTACTTTTTCACTTTCTAAAACGTTGACAGTTTGTGAAGCTGCGTGGAAACTTGCATTGTCAAGGTGAAGAAGGATGCGCCGATTTGGTTTGTTTTTTCTGATTTTACCAATAACTGCCAGCAAACAAATTGTGTACCAATCAGCGTTCACAGTTCTTCGATCCTCTAAAGCTATGGTTGACACATGTCCACAAATAAGAAAGAAACAAGCAACACTAAGTGAACGAACAACTTTCGTGGGTTTCGACTTAACTCGAAACTTTCAATTGTTGTTTAGTTTCCGGCTCATATAAGTAGATTCAACCAGTAACAATGTTGTACACTAAATTTGAAGGAGCTGGGTTAAATCTCTTCAGCATTTCATTGCATTAATTCACGCAATTCTTTTGAGCTTTACTCAAATTATGTGAAATCTAGGGACTGCAAAGCTTCCGTACGTTTACTAAATGATAGTGTAGAATCGTGTGTATTGCTATCATGTCAATGTCCAAGGTGACCCCTATTTCCCGGTATGTCACATGCCGATCTCGCTCAATCATGCAACAGCAGTCATGAATAGACGACCTCTACAAAATTTATCACTGAGAAAAGAACGTCCACGCTGAAACTCAGCAGACCAATTATAAACAGTTCTATTCGATACAACTTTTTCGCCAAAAGTCACAATAAGTCGTTCGATGCATTGTTTGGGTGTTAAGTTGCTTCGAAAATCGTAAAAAATCATTGGCCGACAATATTCATGCGAGGGTTCTATTTTTTACAGAATTACTGTTCTCAAAGCGCTATGTAAACAGAACTGGTTAGCTTGGGTGCGAACTGCAACTAAATTATAGGTTAGAAGTAACAAAGTTTTCTAATTTGACAATGGCAAGATTGCACAAAGTTTTCCAGCAAACTCCGTATACATAATGTATCCAAATTTTTATGAAATTCTTGAACAAAAGCAGAAATTCATTTATCAAAGTTGTAACGTGCTTTAAATGTGTCTATCATCGTTGTTAAGATTATTGTTATCACCATTTATGCAACTTTTGTTAAGGAAAACAAGTTCTGTAAACAAACTTAATATAATCGTCATAATTTTCGTATGGTACTTCTATTACTAATTTTACATAACAATTGTTTGCGCAGTGGATTGGTATCTAAAGCTTACATAAACGGTGACCCTACGTGATAAAACCGATCTCGGTAACAAGGGTAAGACTTCCCTCCTTTTGGAATCACTGCCTCAAGGCTTGGTTTCTACAAGCCGAAATTTAGTTTAAGCTTAACACGTTGAGACAGACTACTCGTACAATAGTGGTATTTGCGTTTTACCGTAACATACCTGGCTTCTGACCAAAGCCGACATCGCAGTATAAAAAAGACCATTTTCCCTGCATAAACCAACTATCGTACGCCGTCCAGCAGTGACGACTTCTTAAAGACACTTTTCACTGCGAGCACTGTTTTCTATGACAGATCAAGTGGAAGAAGGCAGCTTGTCTAAAATTTCCCAAACGCAAATGCCAATTGGAATAATTGAACTTCAGTTCAAAATCAGTAAAAAGTGATACTAACTTGGCAACAAAGGTAAGTTACACAGTAGTTGAATTACGATTCTAATTAACACAGATTACAGACTGCTAGAATATTAGCATGCACACAACTCGTTCATGCTAGTTAAAATTTATTTTGATTTAATGAGTACATTCTTGATGAAGCAAGGTGTCAGTTTCGAATCAACTTATTAACTTCTTTTATCTTCTTTTATCCGTACTTTGAAAATTCAGTATTCTTTTAAACTTTAATTTAGTTTATCATACAACGAAAACCTTTAACGATAAATACTTTTATTTAAAACACAATATAACTTCGTTTTCTACAAAATAATAATCTCAACAAATCTTACACTGTTAAATTTGGTTTTTTATTTAGATTATGTTACTTGGGAAATATTTTATAATATGGAACAGATCCAGTAAACGATTTCATAAATTTCATAATCATTTCTTCAGCAAGCTGTTCTATTGCCGGGGTAACAGCTTCTATAACTTCTGGAGAAAATTGATTCAAAGCTTCATTAGCGGCACGACCTAAAAGTTATCGTAAAACATTTGAAAATATTTCACAAGTAATTGCTAAACAATACCAAGTGTCTCATCTCCCCCAAATAAACCACCAAGAGTAAAGTTTCCATCTTTTATGCTTAGAATTACTTTAATATTGGCCGTGTTGTAATATTCAGTACCTTCAGTATCTATTAATTCCCCCTTGATAACGATTGTTGCATTTATAGGTCCTAGAAGAAACAATAGGTAGTCTCTAACAGGAACTACACAAAATTTAGAATTTACCTAAAGTCGCCTCTGCCTCTCCTTTTCCGTCTATAGCTATATGTAAAATACGTCCAGACATTTTAAGAATAGTAGAAATTGATAAAGAATCAAATTCCATTTTTGTAGAAAAAACTAACGCGTTAGGATTGTAACTTGAAATAGAAAATAATAATTAGCTGTTTCTGGAATCTTAGAACCTACTTACTTAGTTTCTTTTACGTTGTAATTATCAATTCCTCTAACTGTATAATTCCATACTGTAACTGTAAAATTTGCCAGATTGGTTTCTTGAGATAAACTGAACGTCGATAAAACAAGGGGTTCAAACGGAAGTATGCCTATTTCTTTTACACCTTTTTTTACGTAAGGCCGCACTGTATTGAAAGCCTTTAAAAGGCATTTGTTTAAATTGGGATCATCTATGGAGCATCTAGGGAAATAATCAGCTGAAACATAAAATAGTCAGGACGAATAAGTTATAGATTAGAAAAGTAGGTACTTACGTAAACCATGAGAAATGCAATTGATCGTAGATGCACATAGAACAAATATCGCAAGGATGGGCAACATGTTGTCGTCTTAGAAGCAAAATTCTGAATAATTAACGCACTCGTTATGAACCAAGTATTTATATCAGGTGGCGACAAAGATTAAAAATAAAAAGTCAAGGAAAGGTAAGAGTGATTAAAACAGTTAGTTTTTTATTACTATATGTACAAGTTCGGATTTTCCACCTAAAGTTGCGCAATATCATAATATGTAAATATTACTCTGTTATATAACAACAGGGCTTGTAATATGAAGTTTTTCTTCGTGAAATTGCATGCGTTTCTATGTATACATACAAATTGTGAGCATTTCTGTTTTTAATTTTCAATTATTAGTATTAAAGACTCTTTTACAATTAAAACAGGAAACTTACAGGTTCTGGCATTGCTCTGCTATCCAAAAACATTTAATTAAATTAGAATTAATGTACCTAACAACGTATTAATTGAAAAATTCGAAGTCAAGAGCATCGAGTTTCAATGATAGTGCGATCGTCAAGGACGATAAAATGCATCATCAACTTTATCGTTTA
Organism: Ignelater luminosus; assembly: GCA_011009095.1. Lineage (NCBI taxonomy): Eukaryota > Metazoa > Arthropoda > Insecta > Coleoptera > Elateridae > Ignelater > Ignelater luminosus. The sequence goes on along the minus strand of VTPC01091033.1, from coordinate 566,130 downwards.
TGCTAATACGAGTGTAGTTGTTGCCAATAACTAGAAGTAGGTCACAAAATGGATACATTTTCTCAAACTTGATACGTCGTCGTTAAAATGCCATTGCTTTTAATAAACACTTCAGAGATATCTTTAAAAAACAGTTAGTAAGTAGAAATTAATGTTAATTACACCTTATCTTTTTTAAGATTTCAGTAAAATTAAGAGAGGTAACTCTCATTTTTCAGACAGGTCTACACTACGAAAATTATTACTACTATTTTATCGTATTACTTGTTTATCCTAGGTAGCTGCCGACTATTTAATTATTGAAAAATCTGTTAATGTACTAAAAAAAATTATTATCTTTTTGTAACTTGCTAGTAGATAACTAAAGTTCTCTTCAAGATTGCAAAGTTGCAGAAATTAAAAATTGACGGCGGTGGCGGATTGTTCAAGATTAAAACAGTAAATTAAAATTTTTTCTGTGTAGTCTAGAACGGCAAACAAAAATTCAACAGTTTCTGACTTGAATAAAAATGAAAAAAAGTAGTTCTAAGAGAAAGAAAGACCTGAATAGTAAAAAAAAGTACTAAGACTCTCAAGGAAAGACTATCGGTAGAGGACAGAAGCAAATGACCTACAACGTTTATTCATTGCACTCAAGAAAAGTTAAAACCAAATCTAAAGCGATTAATTTCATTCTGAAAATAACTACTGAATACCACGAAGAGATGAATGATAAAGTATTTGAAGCCTGGATAAGATGGATTGTTCCACTGTTGAAACTCAGCCAGCCATGGATAATGCTCCATACCATTCAGTAAAGGCTGAAAACCACCCACCACTACATGACTCAAAGAGGACATTATAGAGTGGTTGCATTCAAAAAATATTTCATTCATGAGCAATTTACTGAAAGTGCAACTTGTAGAGTTGGTGAAATCATATTTATTGGCAAACCCAATACCGTATGTTGCTTATAGTATAACAGAAAAAACAGGCCATAAAGTTTTGCAAATTCTACGATATCGCTGTGAAGTCAAACACGGTTTTAAAAAAAGTGACCGTCGAGAAATAGGCAGCGCGTGTCCGTTTCCATTACCAGTATCGCATCACCGAGTACCGTTAGTCAAAACAAACAATCATTCCTTGAACAATATTAAATTACCAACAATAAGCTTGCCCAAATTCAATGGCACTTATTCATGAGAATGAATCGTTAAGCGATGTACAGAGATTTCATTATCTAAAGGCATCGCTTAAGGGCAATTGCGTGAAAACTCGTGTGCGACAAGTACACAAACAAAAAATTCCTAGTTCAGAATCATATTTGAAAACTGTTTCAGTTAAAAGAGATCTTAAAAAAATCGGTGAATCAATTCAGGAAAAATTTGTAAAATACGCTTATACATTTAGTATTAGAAGCCTTAGAACAACGTTGGGACTCGTTAATTGTCTATTTAGTTTCAAAATAAATCTGACAGAAGAACAAATGGGACGAGTGGGAAACGTTTAAGTTAGAAGGTGAGATAGCTACATTAACAAAACTGAAAATCTTTATCAATTCACCAGCAGATATGTTTGACAACTTAACATTGAGCCATCATACTTAATCTTGCAAAAGGTACACATTCCAACCTATATGGTAGAGGAAATAAGAGTCGAAAGATTAGCAAATCATTTGTTGCCTCATATACGTCGTGTTACTTCTATTAAGTCAAAGTCAAATCATAATTGGCCACTATAGGCATATACATATACATATGCATATGGTGAACGCTGATGCATGCGGGAAAGGATGGATGATTAGAAGCTTTTTGCTTAAAACGTGTCTGTCAGAAAGGAAGTGTGAAGTATTCATACTACGAGTGCACCGTAACCCACCTTGTCGAAGCACTGATCTACTTGGCCTTCGGCATGTTGTTAGCTTCTTGGGCCTTGCTGGTACCTGAAACAAAAAGCAGAGTTATATCGGGAAGCGGGAAGTGTGGAGGATTAAGGATATTTGGCGGTTCGGTGGATGGGTGTCCGGAGCATCGGAAGTGGTGTTGGGTTACCTGGCTGCCAGGGGTATGTCCTCCAAGATGTCTTGAAGATCATCAGGGAGCTCCGGGGCTTGAGTAAGGAGAACGGCTGGGGGGGTGCTTAAGCTACCGCCTGGGTTTTCTGGGGATGTGACCGAGTGGAGTTTTCAGGGTGTCGAGAGTTGCGGTTCGGTTCTACTCGATGACCCTCTTCACGAAGCCGCCCCGAAAAAGGTCGAGTCTGGCGTCTATCGCAGGTATTCCGGCTAGCTCACAAACCTCCCCGGAGGGGTGGAAGCGATCCAGTCGCAGCAATCTTCGGCACACGATCTTCTCTTACTATGAAGTGATTCCACGAGTCTGGACACGGCAGCCCCGAGGCAGATGAAATGATAATCCGAGAAAGAGCGAACGAATGTTTTGTACATGTGGATGAAGTTATTTCTGTAAAAGCAACAATGCTATTTATACGTGCGACAAGTTTCTGAAAACGTGTTTATAAAATAGATGCGCTAAAACTATGCAGTAACTGCCTGAAGAGATCCTATTCCAAAGAACAATGTATATCCGTAAACAAATAGTGTAGAAAATGTAACGCAAACAATAACACTCTTGCATGATGAAGATAGTAAGATAGTGCTTCGCAATCGCACTTTATCACGTCAGAACTACGGAGTCAGTTGAGGGTCAAAACTTATCCAGTCAATATTGTTGTGCAGGAAATAAGGCAACTGATTAATGCAACATTAAGATCAAATAGCGTATTAATCAATTGAATGCTAACCTCAATATTGGTTGGTCATAAACCAAACTTGCAGTTATTTGCCCACGTCACTTGTTAACAAGACCGCTTTACGTTTACCAAAAAATTATAAACCTGATAAAGTTGACTCGCTCATTCGCACTCAATTTTTCTAGGCGTTATTAGCACATGACCAAATCAAATTAAATAATGGCTTTCCGATATTGCAAGATATCCAGTTGGGTTGGATTTTGTCAGCGCCAATAGATCCAACCCACAAAGGTTCAGATTAACGCTCACAATGTTGCTTAGTTGGGGGTACTGACTTGTACAGTGAACTGCAACGTTTTTGAAAACTGAAAGTGTCCCTCCGAACGGTCACTGTCATTGGAAGAAAGGGCATGTAAACTAAATTTCATTAATACCACGTACAAAAATAAAACTGGCAGATACATAGTCTCAAATCTCTGAAAAAGAGAAGAATTTAACTTAAGCGATTCTAAAGCAATTGCATTAAACCGGTTTCATTCCCTAGAGAGACGTTTACAGACACATCCACAATCACAAAGTGAATATAAGGAAGAATACATTTCGCTATTATATACTATGACGTGAGTCGATAGTCCAGATGACTTGGTGCCCCATTTTTACATGCTCCACCATGGTATAATAAACAATGCATGTAAAACTACACAGCTCCGTGTAGTCTCTGACGGGTCTTGTCCAGCATCAACAGCCGTATCGATCAATAATCTTCAATTAGTCGACCTTACAGTTCAAACAGACTTATTTTCAATCTTTCCAGCGAATATACAAAAAATGTACCGCCAAGTTTTGGTCAATTTAAATGACCATAAATTTCAACAAATATTTTGACGAAAAGATCCTAGAGATGTATAAATTAAATACAGTGACATATGGGACAGCCGCCGCCCCAACCCCAGCTAAATTTCCACAGGCAAGGGAGATCATCAAGTCCGATTGTTATGTGGATGATATACTGTTCACTGCAGAGTGTGCATTTTATCTTGCATAAATGGTTGTTTAATAACTCAGCCTTGCCTCCAAAGTGAAACATCTCTACCATAGCATTTGGCTGGGTGCAAACTCCTCCAAATTGTCTCAAGGTACTTGTTAGTCATAAAGTCGTGTAAATGCAGGACGTAATCTGGCGGCACGTACCAACTGCGGATAACCCGGCAGATGTGTTATCTAGAGGAATGGCCCCTATTAGAATTAGTTCATTCATTCGTTTTTTTTATTACAAGACGAACCTTGTTGGCCAGAGCAAACCACGGTTAGCGTGCCTTCTCTTATACCAGAATTGAAATGAGTTTAAAGGTCTTTTCTTACATCCATTAGCAAACTATAACAGGTAACTTAGGACTATTGCATATTGCTTTAGGTTTATACAGAACTGTAGGTTTCTACAAAAACCTTCACCAGGAACAAAATCAATATAGCCTTAACATACTTAATATAATGTGTCCAAGAAGAAAAATTTTCATTGGAAAACTTCCGTCTTAAAGACAGTAAGCCATTACCAAACAAAAGTAGAATTTTGAGTTCGCATCCATTTGTGGACTCAGAATATAAGTCGAACTTTGCCCAAATCATGAGATGCATTTACTATAAGACCGATACTTGTTTGTTTTTACGTTTATGTTATACTTACGTCAGCTCAAAAGTCACCTCTTTCAAAACGGGTAGTTATGTTCAAGCATTGGAAGATTTACTTGGGTTCGTGCATTTTAAGATTTCATATGTGCTGCTTCCGCTTACGGTGGCAACATTGTGCCGGAATAGTGCTGCATCTTGTAAGAATTACATAATCCAATAGATGTTGAAAATGGACGCAGTTATCTAGCGCTCTGCTCTATATTAAATAAAGCGTTATGATTAGTTCAGCAAAGAGGAATGTTACATAAGAAACATATTTGTAAAAACCAAATAACAAATAGCAATATTCAATCAGTGTATTCCTCTTTATATTATTTTTCTGATACCTTTGCAAATTCCTTCATCATAGTTTACAGATATTTTAATTCTACTGATTACTTCAAGAATTATGACCCGTTACACAAAACAGGAGCTAAGTCCACATTAGCTTGAGGACCTGCTGGTACAGCATAAACTTATTATACAGAGAGGATAGAGTAACGACCCATTAACCAATACATTTTTCTGTATTTTAGTGTAAGTTCTTCCTGTCTTTTCTTTATATGCGGCTTTCATCTGAGTTTGGTATCTACAGTCATGCCTAGGTATTTGGCTGTGTTTTCATATGGAACAACTTGATCCAAGGTAAACCAAAATTATGATTTTCATTCTTCATCCAATGCATGCAGCAACGGTAATTAGCTTATCTGCTCGTTTATTAAAGGTACTTTGTGTTTTTGTTTGCAGATTTTAAACGCTACTAAAACATCTAGTTCCATTTTATTATTGCAAACCTGCAAAAATGTAATGTGGTTATTTCTAGTCATAAGACGATTGTGTTCTAATAGGTGTTTGTGTTTGAAACATCATACGCGTTCTTTGTATATAACATCAAGATTTCTAAGTATTTGGCCAGTCTTAAGTTTTATGCAATGCTATTGTTGAGTACATTGCTTGATGTCATGACTTTTGCCACAACATTGTGCCCTTTTATGTATATTCAATTCGAGCTAGGTAGTCACATTATTCTTTGATGTGATGTGTTGTATCAGGCTTTTATCTCTACAGCCTACACTTGATATCCTTTATATTTTCTTTTATGATATTTTTCAAGTACTGACGTGTTGAAACTACTTGATCTTATATTGCATAAATACTTGCTTCAGTTTCAGCAAATAAATCAGTTTTGGTTAAATAGAAGAAGAGTTTAGTTAGGTTTCAAATAATTAAATATCACACTACGTTGCTTTTTAGGCTTTCTAACATGAGCAATGTTTTTCGCTAATTGGGATCAGGGTGACGTTCGTGTTTTAGTATAAAAAACTTCCATTTCCGTTTTTGAGTTATCTCACATTAGTCAAAAAGAAACTAAAAGATTGGATGTACAAGGTACAAAAGAAAAGGTTGCTTTTCTTGATTCAGAATTTTATTCGTTAGCTAATACACATGGGAAATTTCTCCCTCCACGATTTCTGCATGTAAAAGAGAGTTCATTGCAAAAGCGTTACTCCTGTTTAAAACGACAACTATAGTGTAGATGTTCTTCGACTACTCTTGCTAAAAACGCTTCTTCTACATAATCTTGGTGGAAACAGCGTCTTTTAATAAAAGAGGCGCAGAAACTCTGTGATAAAGTGTCTGTTTTATTGGATGCAGTGTTTTGTTTTCGATGCTATAAGGAATTTATGTGTAGTGAATACAAGTTTAATGATTTATGAGCAATCATAAATTATAAATTCTTTTTAAAAAAATAAAATTTCTTGATTTTAAATACAGCAAGAATTTCGTAACAGTTTTTTTAAATTACCAAAATATAAAAGATAAATTTATTTATAAAATTCATTTTGGTTTATATCTTGTTGCTTTCACTTCCACTCATGCACCTTTAACCTTCTGAGCTAGAGCTTTAAAGTTTTCACATTACGGTAGATGAAATGAAACGAACTTCAACTCGGAGTTTATTGTCTTCCTACAAATCGTTACAGATTGAATTTGAATTTTTACAAAACTTCAAATGTCATAATCACAAGTACAATCATTATATCAGCATCTTACTACTCTAATTATGTAATTTTGGAAATATTGTATAATATGGGATGGATCCTGTAAATGATTTTATAAATCTCCTGAACATTTCTTCGGTAAATTGTCTCAATACTGGAGTAACAGCTTGCATAATTTCAACAGAAAATCGGTTTAACATGTGATTTGTTATACGACCTACAATTTATTTTAAATGACTTGGAAATAGTTTAAGAAACTGAAAAATAGATACCTATCTCTTCATCACAGTCAAATGATCCTTGTACGGTAGTTTCCATGTCTTTTATACTTTCAGTTACTTCAATATTGGTCATGTTATAGTATTCGACACCGTCAATCTCCACTAGCTCCCCTTCGATTCTAATTGTTACATTTATGGGCCCTAGTAATGGTATTAAAGTAATTTAATTCATCTCGAACCCGTCTTTGTAGCTTTTAATTAATCGTTTTAAGAAATATATGTTGGATAGAGTAATTGTTTTAAAGCAAAATAGTTAAAAAAAGAAATGTAAATTATTACTAACAACGCTATCTTGTACCTTTGATTAGTAGTTTAATGTAGTGAATAAGGTAAGCTTTACCCGTTACATGCTTAATTTCTGAAGATAATGGTTTGTTTTCTTTATTTGCCCTTATACGCTCTTGTTTTTTCATTAAAAGATAAAGAACATATCTAACAGTGCAATGCTCTTTGTTTTTAATACGTTTATTGACTTATGTATTTGTAACACATTTCTATAATTTATTACTTTGCATTAATCATTTCACACTTGGCATTGAAATGAGGATATGTTATTTCTTATCAGAATTTGCCCTATTCATAGCAATGCACGTCTAAGAAAAACTGAATTTCTAATTTCCAGGCGTAACAATTTCTAAATTCATTCATCATCCACCTAAATTAAACAAGTTTCTCAAACTCCAAGTTTATTATTATTTCTTTACAATTCGGTGAAGAATGACAAAACTGGATTTAGATTTTTACAAACTCTAAATGTCAATTTGTTATATAATTATTCAATCTTGGGAATATTTTATAATAAGGAACGGATCCAGTGAACGATTTCATAAAACCCATGAACATTTTTTCATCAAATTGTTCCAACACAGGAGTAGCAGCTTGTGTAATTTCAACAGAAAATCGGTTTAACATGTGATTAGTTATACGACCTAAAATTATTTTAAATGACTTGGAAATATTCAACAAGACATTGTAGAATAGATACCTAGTTCTTCATCGTGTCCGAATAATCCTTCTGCGGTAACTTCCAGGTCTCTTATACTTTCAGTTACTTTAATATTGATCGTGTTATAATATTCGACTCCGTTAACTTGCACTAGTTCTCCTTCGATTCTAATTGTTGGATTCATGGGTCCTAATAGAAAAATTAAAGAAGCTTTGTGAAACAAAACAAATTTAAAAGTTACCTAAGAAAGTAGTTGCTAGAGATCCTTTTCCTTCCACGGGTATGTGTAAAAAACGTTCGGAAGCTTTGTACATGCTGTAGAACGCAGTGGCGGCTCGTGAAGCGTTTTGCATTGAAATCTTAGAAATGAACAAAAATTTAACAAGATAAAAGGTGCTTGTCTCATCCCAAAATCAGTAAAATACCTACAATAATGAAAAATTTAACCTTTTGTAGACGAGATCTATTCTTCGATCTTTCAAGGCAGCAATCTTGTTGATGACATCATCATAAAATGGTTGAGTCCTTTGTCAATGGATACTCTTCCTAAATGTGAAAGGCTTTCCTGCGCCATTGAATTGCGCAAGTATGATTTGATTCTTTTCAAGCGCGAGAAACTTCTTTCTACTGACGAACTTGTTGATGGTATGGTAAGAATCAGACAAAATAATTTATGAGCTTTTTAAATATTTGTTTATTGTAGTGCAACAAAAGCATTACTTCCTGGAGGTTCTTGCTACTATATTGCTGATCAGAATATATAAGGTCTAATTCGTTTTTCAGTCTTTGCATGTCCGTAGTACTAAATAAACTGGAATATGTTTGTTTCAAATTATGAAGTTTTTCCGTTGAAAATAATTTAGAATATTCACCAAACTTAGAAACGTCAGCGAGAGAAATGAATAACAATTTATCCATGTCTTGAAATCTAGTGTCTATTTGCATCAAAATGGTATCTAAGATTTCATAAAATAGTAGCTTATAACTTTCGAATATTTGTTCGTCAGACAAGGCACCTCCAACTTGCCTTCTTTTATTAACATGTGTGTTTATCAAAGCTTCATTAAATATTGTCCTATATTCAGTTTCGTTTCTTTTTAACTGAAATTTTCCTTGGATAATCTTAAATTACGTAAAAACTGAAAACACCGTCAAAGCAACTAAAAAATGCAACATATAACCGATGCGATCCACCGTATCTGAAAGCTGTATACTTATAGTGAATCGCTTTTCGTTTACTTTAAAAACGCTTCTGGTTCGGCCAATATCGCCGGTGTTTGTATTGCATACGATCGCCTAGAATTTTCATATCGCTTCAACTCAATATGTTAAGCTTAGTGCAAGTGTCCTTATGCTTTGCGTTCGTGTTGGTCCATAACAGGGACAGGTAGAACGTCTGTGATTTGTGTTTTGAGTATCTCATGCTAATTGCTTTGCTCTCATGACTAATTTTATTCAAGATTTTACTATTTTACACTTAGAAACGAAATTACTTAAGTAATTAAATATTAGAAATTATTGAAAGAAAAAATAGGTGAATCGGCGCTTCACTTGCTTCACCCCAATAGCCGCCACTGTAGAACGGTAAACAGTCGAATTCCATTTTTGTAGAAAAAATTAGTGTTTCAGGATTGTGACTGCAAGCAGAACAGATTATAAACTGTCAATCGCTTTAGTAGTTCGAGATTTATTTAATTTCTTTCACGCTGTAATTATCTATTCCTCTAATTGTAAAATTCCATAATGTCAGTGTATAGTTCAAAGCTGCGTTATCTTGAGATAAAGTAAATCTGGGTAGAAAAAGTGGCTCAAACGGAAGTATGCCGATTTCTTTTACCCCTTTTTTTACGTAAGGCCTTACTGTGTTAAATGCCTTCAAAAGGCAATTATTTAAATTGGAATCGTCTATGGAACATCTAGGGAAATAATCAGCTGAAATTTAAAATATTCACTGGTCTATTATTATTATTATTATAAACAGATTATTTTAATTTAAAATACACTTACGTAGATCATGGGAAATACACTTTATCGTAGATACGCACACCGCGAGTATTACGAGAGTAGATAACATGTTGATTGTTTTGAAATAAACCGTCGACTGAGGAATGCAAAACCAGAAAGGAATTATATTATAGGATTAAAAATAGAAACAAAAATTAAAAGCAACTGAATTAATAATATTAAAAAAGATAATGTAGTTTTTAAAATGGTATTTTCGAATTAAGCAGTAGAAGCACGTGTATAAACATCTTGAAATAAGCATAATAAGCATTTATAAGAGGGGCCCATTGTCTTTACAATTACCTGAAACATTTCTATTTTTAATTTCACGAATGTATATCTAAAATTAACTAATAAGCATTTGCTTAAAGATCCGAGGTCTAGTAATAAGATACAGTTTTCTGCGATAGATCAAGCAGAAGCAGGCAGCTTGTCCTAGGATTGTAATAACTAGATTTCAGTTCAGATGAGTAGAAAGTGATGTCGACCATTACACAGCAGTTAAGTTACGATTCTAATACAGATTACAAACTGCTCGAGTATTAGAACCTGCAGAGCTCTTTCACGCTAGTTAAGGTCTATTGTGATTTAATGGGTACATTCTTGATGAAACAAGGTGTTATTTGTAAATTACAATCTTGACGTTTTTCTTTAATTGCAGTAGTTTTGAAATTTAATCTTAGACTTTTTAATAAGAAATACCTACATGCCATCTAAGTTTGAAAATCTAATGCTTCTTTAAAGTTTTCAATACTTATCAAGTTGATTTATCACCTTATCTCTACAATCAAAACCTGTAACGATAAATACTTTTATTACAAACACAATATAACTTCGTTTTCTACAAAATAATAATCTCAACAAATCTTACACTGTTAAATTTGGTTTTTTATTTAGGTTATGTAACTTGGGAAATATTGTATAATATGGAACAGATCCAGTAAACGATTTCATATATTTCATAATCATTTCTTCAGCAAGCTGTTCTAGTGCCGGGGTAAGAGCTTCTACAACCTCTGGAGAAAATTGATTCAACGCTGCATTAGTGACACGACCTAAAAGTTATCGTAAACCATTTGAAAATATTTCACAAGTAATTGCTAAACAATACCAAGTGTCTCATCTCCCCCAAATAAACCACCAAGAGTAAAGTTTCCATCTTTTATGCTTAGAATTACTTTAATATTGGCCGTGTTGTAATATTCAGTACCTTCAGTATCTATTAATTCCCCCTTGATAACGATTGTTGCATTTATAGGTCCTAGAATAAACAATAGGTAGTCTCTAACAGGAACTAAACAAAATTTAGAATTTACCTAAAGCCGCCTCTGCCTCTCCTTTTCCGTCTATAGCTATATGTAAAATACGTCCAAACATTTTATAAATAGTAGAAAATGATAAAGGATCGAATTCCATTTTTGTAGAGAAAACTAACGTGTTAGGATTGTAACTTGAAAAAGAAAATAATAATTAGCTGTTTTTGGAATCATAGAACCTACTTACTTAGTTTCTTTTACGTTATAATTATCAATTCCTCTAACACTAAAATTTGATGCTGTAACTGTAAAATTTGCCAGATTGGTTTCTTGAGATAAACTGAACGTCGATAAAACAAGGGGTTCAAACGGAAGTATGCCTATTTCTTTTACACCTTTTTTTACGTAAGGCCTCACTGTAGTGAAAGCCTTTAAAAGGCATTTGTTTAAATTGGGATCATCTATGGAGCACCTAGGGAAATAATCAGCTGAAACATAAAATAGTCAGGACGAATAAGTTATAGATTAGAAAAGTAGGTACTCACGTAAATCATGGGAAATGCAATTGATCGTGGATGCACACAGAACGAATATTGCAAGAATAGGTAACATGCTCTCGTCTTAGAAGGAAAATACTGAATAATTAACGCAGTCATTACGGACCAAGTATTTATATGAGGTGCCGACAAAGATTAAAAATAAAAAGTCAAGGAAACGTAAGAGTGATTAAAACAGTTAGTTTTTTATTACTGTACAAGTTCGGACTTTCCACCTAAAGTGCAGAATATTACAAAATGTAAATGAAGCTCTGTTACGTAAAATTGCAACCATTTTCATAAACGGTGTTGTCTTACAATGTTTACATACAAATTGAACTATCTCGTTTTTGATTTTGATTGGTTAATGTTATCCTATTAAGAAAACTAATACAATGAAGAATAAGACTAATTATTATCAGTATTGATGTCTTTCTTTTAGAACTTAAAGGTTATGGCATTTCTATCTAAGAAATGTGAATGTACCAAACCTTGCAATTGAAATATTCGAATTCAAGATCACCTGGTTCTAGTGATAGTATTAACGTCACTAACGTCGCTAATAACAAGGACGATCAAGTGCATTAATAACTTTATTATTAAGTTTATGCATATAGTCGTCAAAAACTAGAATTGGATAGCAAAACGCATGCATTTTCTTATGTTTGTTGCACCATTAGAATGTGTTTATTTTTGGTAGGCGTTTGAGAGATTCCTTTAAAAAATGTTAATCAGAAAGAATATATTAATGGATTTTCATGTTAAATACTACTATATTTGAATGAGTCACATTAAATTTTGTATCTCTAGGAACGTACCTGATAGTTTGATAAAAGAATCGACATTAATTTAAGACCATATTAATTTAAAACTTACCCTTTTTATAGCTACAAGAAATTACCTGTATAATTCCAAACAAATATCAAGTAATTAAACAAGAGATTTTTCCTTACTGAAAAATTCCAACATTTCTAATACCAGGTTTTGATTAAGTTTCAATTGTACCTTCAGATTCTTCAAAGAAATTTACAAAAGTTTTACTCAAAACAAACTAACAATAAAACGCAATTTGTTTAAACCAATTCAAAATCTTGGTTGGTTGGACTAACAATAAGTCGAGTAGCATTAAGCAAGTTTAATATTCTGGTGATGTCATCCTTTTAATTTTTAATTTAATAATTAACTTAAACTTGAGCTGATGTCTTTTATAAGATGTAAGAAAACAAGTTCTCTCTTAAGCCTAATTGGTTATGTTGTCGTTATAGCCTTACAAAACTATTTACAAAGATATTTTCAATCTTTTTATCCGTTACACCTTCAGAACTTCTAATTTATCACCGTCATTTCAGTTTCTGAATCAGAAGAAAGCTTCTAACTGTAGCAGCATCAGGCAGTCTGTACGTCATTAAAGCAATGTGTGGTTTATCAGGTACCAAACAAATTGGCAAAGCAGCTGGTCTAAAGCACATATAGACATCTAATACAACAAACTGAAAGAGTGAGTTAAAAGAAAATTAAGAAAAAATGTAAACGGTTAAGTACAACTTATTTGTGTCAGACTCCTGCAACTGGATGAAATCGCTACGAGTCCAACTAGTGGTCCCAAGTCTCTAATGATTTTTCGAAAACATCAAAATTTTTTGAACTTCCACCCTTTGTAGTAGACAACGATCGTCTGCGGCTTGTGATTTTATACTATAGGGTCCGACGAATTCACAGCTAAATTTTTCAGGTCGTTGCCTTCGGCTTAAAAGAACAAAATTGCCAATGTTGAAGCTTTAGTTGTCTCCTTGTTTAATTTCATTCCTCTCGCCTAGTCTAAAATTTCCGACAATGTTATTTTGTCTGCTTTCTTCAATCTTGGCATTAAGATCACCCATCAGAATGATAATATTTCTGCTTTTAAGTTGGTCGATGACAGTTTTTATGTCTGCGTTGAACATTTTTCAAGTTCCTCCGGGTCACTTTCTGCTGTCGGTGTATTTACTTGAATCAAGTTATGTTTCTAAGTTTCACGTTCAACTGTATCATTATAACCCTGTCAGATACCTGACACACAACTGTGATATCTTTGTTAATTTCCTTGGGAATTATTAATGCTACACCGTTTCGTTGATGGTTGCTGTTATCTTCTGAATAATATACTTCGTGATGGTCCACACTGCATTTGGCGAATCCACCTGCCCGAAGACCGCTCATCCGTAGGATTGACGTGCAAGGACCAGCAAAGGTTCGAGCGCTCCCGGACGCTGTCCGAGCGATACCAGCACGGACCACTGACAGGAATCTCTGTTTTCCAGGTTGAGGTAGACTGCTCGGCCACGCCGAACCATACATCTCCAAGCACATAGTTAATTTAGTGGTCTTACTAGTAATTTCTCTACAGTCAATAACAACCATTCAAGCAACAAGTGCCTTTTCCACACACTGTAACGGACACGAGACCAATAAGTGGCAATACATACTGTAAAGCCATATCAACAAGAACATCAATAACAATCAATAAGTAGCAATACGCACAGTAAAGCCATATTAACAATAATAATAATCAGAATACTAATTAAAACAAAATAGCATATGCATTTATCATATTGATTACGTATTAAAAGTCTGCTACAAAACGCATTATTGTGCCAAAAGTGGGATAAGGTCAGCGCAATGCTTGCTCTGATTGCATATCTTGACGAGAACGTAATATATGATACACGTACAGATATAACAAAAAAGAGAATATTAAGTGCATTTGCTCTCTTTGTTGTTTTTTGTGTTAAACAGTCCTTATGCACGAATAGCTCGTTGGTCATTGCAGATAAAACACAACACATGAAACGCACAGCCGAGAGCGTACTGGAGTTGTCTGACGTTTTCTTTCAAAGACATTAGAGCAGGGTTAGGCCACTGGCCTACCACATCAGACAAACTCAAAACAATTAACTAAAGTATCACTCTTTTAAACTTGAAACGCTTTAACGTTTAAAGTTGCAACCGACTATAGTGCTCACAGTCAACGACGCCTTTAAAGAGAGATCTTGCACTTTTATGTGGTGCAAACTGTACTTCTCAGTTACAAATACTTTGGAAAATTAATGCTACAGTATGTGAAGCGATATATCGCTCGTTGATCCCCCAAACAAGCAGCTGAACACGAACTAGGATTCCCATACCATATTCCTAAAGTTTCCATTCCTTGACGTCCCATCCATATAAACATCCCGGCTACTTTAAAGAAACCAAACTAAAGATAACTCCACTTAATAAAAATAAACTGTGTTACATAACAAAAGTGGGGCGCGTGCTTACCAGAAAGCAGCTTTTGAAGCAGTGCGCTCAACCAAGAAACTGTATATTGTACGATTTCTTGCAAAACTTACTTTTAGACTGCATCACAGCATGATTCACGACTGCCGTTGCCTCTCCAAGGTCAAATGGACAAGTCGAACGTTACAACGTTATCATCACCGCTAGTTTACAACTAGACTGCGAAAGACGCGGGAAACTGCAAGTTACTGATGTGATAGGACCCTTGATTGCCACGGGAAGGCAGATTCTATATATCAGAAAGAGAATTTTGTTTTTGTTCAGAAGCGAATAACTACTGAAAGCACCAGAAGAAAACTACAGCCGAAACACTTAAGTACAGTCATCATTTTGCCCAAAGCTAACGAAAATTCTCGAGAACAAAAATAACCCAGAATGACCAAATGTGTAATTTAATTTTGCCTTCACTAATATAATGTGTATTTTGTAAATGCCTGTATTAAATTTATAGAATTTGTTAAGCATTTAACTAAGAAAGAACTGTATATTAAAAGCAATAAATTATTTGACCGTATGGGTTTACTTGGTCAACTTGCAGCTGCTACAAGCAGACACAAAAAGAAATACAAAATATAAACACACTCTAAATCTTAGGAATTTAATACGTAGCGAGGTAGTTGTGAAAGAGCAGTCGTAAGTGAGGAGTCGGTGTGTCGAACGTGAAAGGTCTCACTCGAGAGCGTGGTGTGAAAGTTGCCTTTATAAGTATTTTGTAGTGAACCTTTAATACGTAATCAATATGATAAATGCATATGCTACTTTGTTTCAATCAGTATTCTGATTATTATTGTTGCTGTTAATATGGCTTTTTTTTCACTTATTGA
Source organism: Ignelater luminosus (assembly GCA_011009095.1). Classification (NCBI taxonomy): domain Eukaryota; kingdom Metazoa; phylum Arthropoda; class Insecta; order Coleoptera; family Elateridae; genus Ignelater; species Ignelater luminosus. Next base: position 550,564 of record VTPC01091033.1, on the reverse strand, counting down.
TTGTTGTTGTTGTTTCTGATGTTATTGTTGGTATGGTTTTATAGTATGTGCTGGTCTCGTGTCTCCTATAATATGTGAAAAACACTCGTTGCTTAAATAGTTGTTACTGATGTGAGTGTAGAAAAATCACTAATAAGACCACTAAATTAACAGTAATAGTTAGCTATGTGCTTACGGATGCACAGTACATCGTGGCCGTGTAGTCTACCTTGACCACGTCAATCCTACGAAGAAGCTGTTTCCGGGGAGGTAAGTGCTATGACGGTGGCAACACCTGGTCGTCCAACATTCCGTTGGATGGCATCTCATCGCGATAAGCGCTTGTTATAGGTCATCATGATCAAGGTGGTGCACTGAAGAAAACAGCCACCGAGCACCAGAATACAATCTTCTAGACGCAACAAGGTACGCCGCTGACAAACCCCTTTTTCTTCTGTAACTTTTCAGTGACGCGTCTACTTAGTAAGAAACTAATACATGAAAACTTTTCTTTGTAAAAGGAGAATTTCTGTATATGGAGAAATAATCCTCTGCGGCAATGCGAATTTAAAGAGAGCAGCACCAGCTATGTTTGCTCTCTCTTCTCCTCAACGCACTTGACTTGCAACCATACGAATTACAGATATTCCCATAACATTGACCCATATATCATATTTATTTTCTCAATGATTTGGGACAGTTCTACAGCTTTTGGTACTCTTTGTGATGTTATCAAAATATTTTTGAAATGTTAATTAATAAATGGAATAAATTAGTCACTTTGTCATTTTAATAATTTAAAAATTCTAAAAGCTTTCGGGGAATCTTCCTATGTGTGTAGATACCAGCCTAGAAGATATCAACCTACTGGATATAATAATACAAAGTGCCAATGAAGAAAATAACTAAATTATACGTTTGCAACATATAATAAGATTAATTTATTATTAACATTTTTTTATCATCTAAAATGGAAATAAAGTTGATAAAATAAATGTTTCTTGTCAATTTACACTAGTATTTTAAATTCTCTATTCTTAAAAATAAATAATTTAAAAATTTCTTCATATACTACATACGACATAACTTATACCTCTACTCTGTTTTAGGTAATGACTAGGGAAAGAGTTCTTCATACTTAAAAGTAAGTGTAATTTTATTAGCTATATCAGTAAACCGTTTTGTAATAGCATCTGATATGTTAGGTTTCATTTCTTCAAAGAAAAAATGGATGTTGTCATTAATTGCAGCATTTGTCGCTTGTCCGAGTAACACGTTACCATTAAAAAGGTTATGCAAGTAGATAGATACCTTTCCAACGTTCAAGTTACATTTCATTCTCTCAAATCGTAAATAATCATCTTCATTTCTTTTTACTTTGTTTCCTTTGAGTATACACGAAAAATCATAATCACCTAGAACAAAGATAACAATCAAAATTGTTATAAATTGATAATTAGTAAGTATCATGTTACTGATGTTAGCTGAAAAGGTTCCATTTCCTAGTATTGGCAAGAATAAAATTCTGGTATTCATTGCGTAATTTCCTTTTATTTGCATATCAGGTATTGTTGTGTCAAATTGAAATATGTATCCTTTTTTTTGTTACTGTTGAACTGAAAACACAAATCGTCTTGTTACGATTAAAGAAGTCAGTTTGTTTACTTACACGATTCTTGTAACATTGAAGTTTGATGCACCAAACGCTTCCACGTCCGTAAGTTTTGTTCCAAGATAAGACGGTCCTGCTACAGAATCAATGGTAATACTATCCAAATAAAATGGTTCTAATGGTGGCACGTCTAATTCCTTGATTCCAGCTTTTAAACGCGGTTTTAATGCTTCTATTGACCTTTTTATGCAGCCAGATAAATCTGAATCGTTTCGATGACATACTTGAATAAAATCGGCTGGAAGCATGCAAAATGAATTTTATTAATTGCGGTCTTATGAAAGTTATTAGAAACAAATATTAAAATTTAGAAAGAAATATGCTTCTTGAAAAAGGCTAGTGGCGGTTTTAGCAAAGTCCTAAAACCTAAATGACAACTTTGTAACGAAATACTTTTACATGACTTAACTCAAATCACCTCAAATCAAGCGAATTCAAACGGACAGGAGTTAAAAGGTTGACTCCAGCAAAATTTATTCCACAGTGAAATATTCAAATTCACTCATTATCAGCAGCAGAGGACAGCAACGCATTGGTATCTAGAACCAGATTATACTCAAGTAAAAAATCAAGACACAAATCCAGACAACGTGGCACTATTAGCTGTAGATGCGATGAAAACGACGAAAATGCAGTTAGACACGTTACCTAGATATAGAGGTAATATGAAAACTTTGGGAGTTTTTATTAATAAATGTGAAAAAGTGTGGACGACGTACATATGTTAAAGCAGACACGAACGAGATCCATAAGAACTACATCCTGCAAGCAATAGAAAGCAAATTAGAAGACAAGGATCTAGAATTGCTAAGAAAGACGTGGGGCGATTTAAAGACAATGCATGAAGAACACTTTAGAGATAAAAGAAATGAGGGAGGCACAGCCAATAAAAAACGCCGATACAGTTAAGCACAACGAGAAGGCAAGCCCTCAACAGAACTAGTCAACAAACCCAACCACAGAAGCCCTTCGTCGGTCACTTTCAAGGTTATCGCCAAAGTCCTAACTTCACCAGCAAAAAGTTGTACAACACAAAAGACGTTCAAAGTCAAATAGCTGAAGAATTTAACTACAATCAAGATTGCGAATATCAGTATGGCCCAGAAAACGCTGACGAATATGTTGAGAATCCAAAGAAAGAGCAGATGGAAAAAAATCATTTTATTGGCTGTAGAGATTTTTAAATGCTAGCCTTGGACGACAAAATCACAACGCAACAAGAAGCTCAGATGAAGTACCATCTTACTTTAAACAAACCTGCAAAACAACGTCGATGAAAGTACAGACACTTCAAAATAAAATTCAGGTTCAAACTGAACTCCCTTACATAAATCTGGGTAACGAATATAAATTGTTAATCGATACGTGTTCAGCAAATCTTTGATAAGTGAAGAAATGTTTGATATATATATATATATATATACAACAACACCATAAACAAGTCAATATCAATAAAAACAGCAAACATCGTGTATTTCACTTCCTTGCAGGAACACATCCAGAAGTTAAAGAAAATGTTTGAAAGATTCCTAGAGGCAAATTTCAAAGTAAAACTCAAGAAAAGTGGATTTTTTGAAGTCCAGCCTGAAGAAGCTGGGGCATATCCTAAAGAACCAGATCCCGAAAAGGTTAGTGCAGTAAAAAACAATCCAACACCCTTAAGACTTTTCGGTTATTACCAGATTTATAAAATACTTTGTTAATATTACGAAACTTTCAAGAAAAATGCAAAAAACTTTTAACAAACAAACCTGTACTGCAATAATTGAATTTTGAAAAACCCCTCATAGTTACAACGGATGTAAGTGACTTCGCACTTGAAACAGTGCTGTCCCAAGGAACATGGGAAACAACAGACCAGTGTGTTGTGCAAGTCGAACACTAAACAAAATGGAAGATAAATATAGCATTTCCGGCCGAGAATTCACAATAAATACCGACCATCCACCATTGGTTTGATTATGGTTCTTAAAAGAGCCAAATTCTAAAATGATGAGGTGGAGATTACGATTTCGATGTGGTGTATTTGTATAAAAAGAAAAAGTACAACACCAATGCGGATGGAACAATTAAATGCTATAGAAACAGAAAGCATGATTCCGGAAATAGGCCTGTCGCACGTATCACTCTTGCTTTTTCGGAAAATCAAAATGTCGATTTACTGCAACATCCACCCCTAAGCCCCGACCTAAATCGTACTGAACACATGTGAACCGCAACCTGCTAATCTGCACGAAAGTTTCTGAAGCTTCGAGAAATCTAGCGGAGCATTCCGCAAGACCAAATCCGTCGTTTGACCAACATGAGAAAGCGATGTGCAGAAAATCGTCGACGGCGCTGTTGGAACACAAAGTACTGAAGAATATTGATAATAAAACAAACAAAAACCAATGCAATCTTAAACTTTTTATAACTTAAATCAAAGAAAAATGTTCAAACTTTGCAACTGTGATGTTTGTAAGACCGAGAAAAAATTAATTCCATCGGTATTGCGTTTTTAAAGTTGAAACAATGTTCGACATTTTTGCACCTTTCCGGTCTAGCGACATTTGCGCCCTCTACGTAAAGATTTTTGACACTTTGAATGACAGCATTCAAAAATAGAGATTTTTAAGGTTAAGAAAACTATTTTGAATCAAGTTGTTTCGATGAAAACTGACGAAAATATTTGGGTTTGACAAAACCCTCATTTTTTGCAAAATTTCAAGTGTTCCCCTAATTTTGTTGAAGAGTTTATTTTGCAATGTTACAAGAGTTAAACTTGATGTTGATCAAAATTATATCTCGGAACTTACAAGTGAAGTAAACCAATAAGCTTTTGTAAACCTAAAAGATAATTTAGTGAAGACAGCGGAACAACAGGATCAACACCTATGGTTATGTAAGCAACTGCTAATTTATCTCATGCTAGAAGCTTGAACCAAATAAAATTACCTTTGATATAACATATTAAGCAAATTAATTGAAAGTTATTTTCCAAATACAGTAAACCAGAATGATTCTTTCACATCCCTTTCCACCTTCACAAATAACATAAAGACATGATTTTGCCTGTAAACTTGAAGGGTAAGAAAACAACGTAAATTCTAACTTCAAGAAGAATATAAAAGAGGCAAATCAAATACATTTAGACAAAAGGAACTGGTAGACATTTTACACAGTACATAGTAAAGTAAAATACGATATTATTGTAATTCATGGTTAATTTTTGTAAAAAATGGTACAGTGTGCCCTTTCCGTATAGGCAACACTTCAAACATAGTAAACGTGTATGGGGTTATCGAATTAATACTGTTGATAAAATATTAATTTGTGCTTGTTTATTATTTATTATCATATTCTCTAACATTTAAAAAGAGGCAGGTACGTATGTCTTTATTGACTGTAACGTCACACATACTAAAAGTAAGTTTAAGTGGAAGAAATCACTACAAAGAATATTTCTAAAAAGAGTCGAGCCATGAACAGATTAATTTTTATAATTTTATCTAATATAGATTTGATTGATTCAATTAAATATAAATTACTACAAAACACCCATGACCTAATTAATTAATAACTTTATAATTCAAGATTATTGCAAACAAATAGTAAATCAGAATAATTGTAATTACTTACGTATGGCACAATTACTAAGATCGATCAACTGAACATTAATAATAATCACACAATAACTTATTACAGCAAAGTAGTAATTGCTTTTCATCATAATATAATATAAATATTAGAGAGGTATCAAATTTTAGAACCTTTTCTATAGTAGTATCACCCCAACTTTAATATTACTTTCTTCATCATTTTGTCTTTTATACCACGTATCGTTATTATATTTAAGCTTTCGCAAAAGAAGATCCTTGATGTTTTTTAGGCGTTATTATCTTTTTAAATAGGTGACTTACTTATAGCTAATTGCAAACTCATTAAAGAAGAATTCTCTAATACTAGTATTTTGTTATGAGTGTTGTAACAATGTGACAATGTGATGTAAAGATTAATAGAATTGCGTGACATCTCTTGCAGAATCGAACTTTTATAATTTCATTTCTCACAATATTATTTCAACTAATTAAGAACTTGCTGATGTATAGTAGAGATTTATTGTGTAAGAATGTCTAAATAATAATAAATTTGATTTTAAGACTTATAACATAATTTTTATTATTTCTTTTGAATAATTAATAATTCTTTTAAAGAATTACATTTGAGAATGTAATTATTTTAAATAGTCGCATTTTGAATTTGGCGATTCCGCGCGTTCTGGTAGTTGCTCACCTCAATTTCATTCATAAATTCATTATATGAATTGATTCTTTTTATTGGTTACTATTTCTACTATTCGTAATACGTTCGTAGTATTTCGTACAATACCGTTGTCAAGGTCGTTCACAGAAAATTATACAGGTAATAATCAGAGAGTAGGAAACACTACAAAGATCTTTGGAAAATTATAGTGTTTTTGTATCTCACCTGTGGGATTGATAACTTAGAATTACTCGATTTAACCAGATAATTGTCAGAAGTACTTCAATTCTTACTTTAAATAAAGAATTACATTGCAAACTTATTAAGGTTCCCACGTATTCAACATAACCTATAACAAAAATTTCTGTTGCAAATAACAGAAAGAAAGGTTATGTCATGGTAGTTATTATTAATAACAGTTTTAAATCTTGAACTCAGCTAGTTTCACTTACTAAGAGAACTATCTGAGATTCTTTAGTATTTGTAAAATGTGCACCACAATAAGTTACAAGTTCTTCGTTTTGGTGATGTGTTTAATTAATTGAAACCAATTTTAAGAGCGAGGAATGCTATGAATATAATCTTTGATTTAGTTTTTAGTTTAAATTAGATAATGGTATTAAATTCTTATTGATGAGTCTGTATTGTAATTTAGGACGGATAAACTTACTGAAAAAAAAAAGTTACTTGCCAATGAGTGCACATTTAAAGGTATTTTATCAGTGTGTTCCTTATATGCTTTTTGAATATTAATGAAGTTGAAGGATCGGTGTAGAAAAACTTCTAATTATAAATGTAAAATGTAAAAAATTATTGTATTAATTAATGCAATTGTATACTGTGTTACTTTGGCAACCCGCATAGTGGGCAGGTGTCTATTTATTTTAAATAATAAATAAAATAATAATAATGTATATACAACACTAAATTCTTAGGTAGGTAACAGAACGCAGCTAAATACTTGCAGTAAAAGAAATAAACATTAACCGATGTTATACCTACTACTTATCACCATTTACCACTGACCTCACTACGATTAAAAACAATTGTTATGTTTTCAAAATCGTATACTGCATCAATGCATATTTTTAATTTTTGCAATTTCTAAAATATTTTACAACCAAGCAACTAGTAATTTGATAATAATTATTTTGTTGTAGAAATCTGCATTTAAAATAGTCTTCAAGTGCAGCGCTTTATACATCCTTGAATTCCTTGCCAAATCTCAAACTAAATTTGTGGCAGTTCAAGAATTTTATTTTTGATTTTTATGTTTTTGCTTTACCAGAACGTAAATTTGAAATTATAATGGGCATTATGTGCTCGTTGAATAATATACTATAAAAGAATTTACTTTAAAATTTCCTTTTGCACATTTTTATTCTTGGAAGAAGGCAAACTTCTCTGAAATTTGCTGGCAACATAAGCCACTTGATCAACATGAGAGGAAGAAAAACAGGAAGATATAAAACAAGTATAGCTTGAATTTTAATTATCATTGGCAGGAAGTACTGGTTTAGATCTTGAACATGCCATATACCAATCGAACGCCCTGCATCATCTTTTAAGTTCATAAATCTACGATCCAGCTTTTCTAGATACAGTAAATAGCCCAATAAATGAAGGACATAGACCAGCTTTCATACGCTTAGTCCCATCTGACAATACTTCGTTTTTCTTCCACACTTTGTCTCCAATCTGATACTCGGTGGGACAGTATCTAAGATTGTAAACCCTACGGTTTCGTTCTTGAGCGGCTTTCGGAATCTTTCCTGCCTTTTGACTTTGCTGTTTTCAAGGCAAACATCTAAGTCTGGGTCATAGTCACGTCCAAAGTTTATATAAAATAAAGTGACTTCACTTCTTGCAGTTCTTAAGGCACAACCTATGGAAGTTATATTTTTGTCCCATATTCTGTAATCGTTGCTGATCATGGTTTTGATGACCTTATTGTAGCGTTCGACGGGATCTGTACGTGGATTGTAGCGGGCACTATAGCACAAACGAGTATGATATGATTTGCACAATTTCTGAAACTCTCGACTTCACATTTGGAATCCATTATGGCAAATCAGAAATTGTGGAACACCATAAATTAGAAATAGTTGATCTTTTTTTTACAAATAGAACTAAGGATTTGGCTTTGGCCCAAACGAACAGGACATAACATAACAGTCAAATAGTCACAAACAACTATAGATACCTATGTAAATGTGCACACCTAGGATCGTCTTGATGATTCTTTGTAAGAGTTTTTCTCCTATTCTTAGGAATAACCAATTTCCAGTAAAAGTACCAAGGCTCGGTTGTGTTTGCAAACGTAACAGGATCACGCTTAAGAATACAAGGAATGAACGGATACAGGCACAGATTTAGATAAAAAGTCAGGAATCACATTTTCCTTTCCCTTGCAATGAACGACGATAAAATTAAAAGGTTGTAAATACACAACCAATCTCCTTAAACAACCTGTGAGATCTTTCAACCTGTGCAGCCACAGGAGTAAAGCATGGTCTGTAACCACAGTAAATTCTGTACTTTCGAGATAGTGTCGGAGCTTTTCTACAGACCAATTAACGCTACAAACTCTCTTTATGTGGTACTGTAATTGCGTTCCAACTTAGTCAAAGATCTGGACAGAAAACAAATTACTTTTTCTCTATCGGCAAACTGTTGAGTAAGTATGGCGTCAATTCCATGAAACAACGCTTTCGTTTGTAAAATAAAAGGCCGATCAAAATCGAGGCAAGTAAGTATCGAAGCAGGAGTAACTAAGACAAGTTTTGATAAACTGGAAAGCTTTTTCACATTTGTCAGTCCAGACAACTTGGACAAGAGTGCCATGATCATTGAGAAATTAGGGATGAAACTTCTGTACCATCCAGACATACCAAGACATCGACCTGCTTTGGTGGAAATTGAAAGTTCAGAAACTTCTACGATAGCACTACTTTTTCAGGATCAACATGAAAACCTTTCGAGTTCACAACATAATCTAGATAACGAAGTGATGACCTACAAAAGTTACATTTCTCATTGCTAAGTCAGTCCGGCAGATATCAAACGTTCGAGTACTTTAATAAAAATTTCGAGGTGTTTCAATTATATCGTTCAGATATACAAAATCGAAAGGCTCTAAATCAGCACTAAGAACCTTATCTATCAAACGTTGCTATGTGGCGGGCGTTTGATAGTAAATGATACACTGTATTTCTCAGCCTAGTGCGAAAGTGGGACAGACTGCCCATCAGGCAGAACGCCGGTATGTTTAATTTTGAGGTTGAGTTTCACCCTGATAGACTCTGTTGCAAGAAATTTAACTGTCAGCGTTTGATAGTCAAGGTACACTGTAATCTAAAACATAGTCATATATGATTAAAAAGGAACTTGACTTGTGTGTGCGGTCAAACATAACCAGCACACGACTGAATGTACTAAATAGACTAATAATAATACAGGTGTGGATATTGTTGGAATTGAAATATAAATAAAAATTTAAACTTGTCATTTCTTTAAAATGTAAGTTGAACAAATTTATTTAATCAGGTTTTTTGTTAGTTCAAAGTCGAAGTTTTTTTTTCAAACCTCGGCGATAAAAAGGCTCACTTTGATTGTTTTAGTCCATTGAACAGCAGTCAACACAAACTCATTCAAATCTAATAAGAAAATTTGTCAACTAATTTTTTACCATTTGCATTTACCCTATAGATGCATTCACCGTAAAAATAACCGTTAGGTGTAGATAGTTAGCTTCTTGGAATAGTTTTAGGAAAAGATAGCTGTCCTTACTCCTGTAACTTTTTGTGGCCAAAACTATTAATGCTGCAGTCGATAATTTCATTTTTAAAATATAATTACGTATGTACACGTAGAAAGCATTTATCAATACAATTAAACAATTAAAAATTATCAGTTTTATACATTATAAGAAAACCTATTTCGCTTCTTAGGAAAAATCAAATATTGTTGAACGTCACATATTACTTAATCATTAATGTACGCAATATTATAAATATTAGATTAGAAAGTCTAACAGAGATGCTACTTCATGTTATTTATTAGATTATTACTTTAACAGAAGTACTACCCTGGAATATATGGTAAAAGACCCAAAAATAAGAGATATAGCAAATTGTATTTAGCACTTATACCCTCGACACAATGAGAGTTTAATTGTCATTAAAGTAAATGACCATTTAGTTAAATTACCATTTCTATTGCTAGCAGACACACACTAAGCAGTATTAAAATTGTGAGTTTGCGCAGTGAAGTGACATTGGCGCGCGACAACTTATAATTTTGACAAATATAAACAACAACTTAACCTCGCTTTTTTTAATTTGAATTTAAATGGGCGCAGATAGGTTTTTTTATTTATAATTAAAAGCATTGTAAAATAGTATATAAAAAGTAAATTTCAATTACTTTGTAATATTGTCACTCGTTGAACTCACAGAACGTTGTCGTATATCAGCTGAGTGTGAGCGGCCATAAGTATTCACACCCCGCGCAATTCAAAAATGAAGGCGATGTTTACCGACAACTGCAGATTGCGTTTCTCGAAACGACATCGGAATTTCAATCACCATTTCGTATAAATGGTGTTTTAAATGATCATTAAGAAAATGATGAAGTGACACACACCAAAATAAATTCCCAATTCAGAGTTAATGATTATTAAACTCTCAGTGTGTCGAGGGTAAAATACCCAGCTTACTAGTTAGTTACCGCCCCTACCTACTACAACCCCTTACCGATACCCCTTACAAAGCGACCCTCGTTGTCCATTTTTAATACTTGAAAAATACAATTTTGAGAGTTAGTGTTGCTGTTTCATAAACTGATGATGATAAAACAATAAAGAACGAACGATTAATTGCAAAGTTGAAAGGAAATGATGGAAGCAATGAGATTCATCTCGTGAGAGCCCTCCCGCATTGCAGGGCATGCGGGGATGGTTGTTACGCTCCTCCTGCCACCGCTTAGCTAACATTTCATTACTCCTGCTGAAAACAAGAGCGAAACCATTAGCCTCTATACATCTTGCTGCTATGTCTAAATAATTTATTTTGAGGACTTCCTGTATTATCTTAACGAGTAAATTATTTTTTAAATGCAGTCAGAAATAAAAATTTAAAAAAGCAACATCAGCAACATATCTCAAATAAATTAAGAACTTTATACATATAATTTTTTACTCAAATAGGTTAATTTTACATATTTAACAGATTTGCAGTTATACAACACAAATTTACTTCTTATCACAATTATAATTGTCTTAATAATTAATTACCTAATTGTACCAATAATATAAAAACTACTTAGCTACCCTACAAAGATGATTTAAAGTGAAGAAAATCAAATGAAAATGAAGATTATAGCACGAATTCCATAATTATAATGATATGTCTTTAATTCCTAAATAATTCTGTACAAATAAGAAATTGTCATTTAGTTCAAGGTTTATTTTTCGATAGTACGTTAACATTGTATTTCGTAATTTACTATGTATTATGTATAACTTGAAATATTTTGGAAAATTTTTATGAAAGTATATTTCTGCATATGTTTGCCGAACACCTGACCCAGATTGTTACTTTAAATATCAGATAAAATTTTACCTTGAACTGAGATCTAGAATTGGAAAAGTTTATCATTTATTTTCTTCCCTATCAAATGTACTAGCATTAAAAAGAAGAAACACAAATAATACAAGTTAAAAGAATTACACAATTAAACACAAACATCATTTGTTCACGGAAACAGGTCTTCGTACTTAAAGTGTAATGTAATTTTATTAGCAATATCAGTAAATATCTGCCTCAAGGAATCCAAGAGCGGTTCTTTAATTTCTTCAAAGAAAATATCCACATTCTCGTTAATTACATCGTTAGTTGCCTTTCCAAGTATAGGATTACCATTGAAAAGGTTCTCCAGGTGTATAGCAGCCTTTCCAATAACTAAATTACAATCCATCTTCTCGAATTGTAAATAAGTGTCACCATCTTTTTTTATTTTGTCACCTTTCATTAAGCATTCGGTATGGTAATCACCTAAAAATAAACAATTTGAATTGAATATCTTATGTTGGCGTTTAAAAAATAAAATATTTACTTATATTTGCAATGAATGGACCTTTTCCTTGTAATTGCAACAATAAAATCCTCGAGTTTAATTCATATTCTCCTTCCACGTGTAGTTGGGGGACTATAAATTCGAATCGAAAAGTGTGCCTCTTTTTACCTAAAGTTGGCCTAAAAAAGCATTTAAAAAGTAATACCTGGAAAGTGATTCACATAAAAGGGTTTTTTAAGATATAAAACAAAATCTTCTTTTGACCGTTTTCAGGGTCATCTATTATAAATTTAAAAAGATGTTATGGAAAAAGGGATGACGAAAAAAACAGTAAAAATTACAAATTACGTCAGCCAGAGAAACAATACGTCTTCTGCTCTTTTCTAGATTTAAAAAACAACCGGATGGTTTTGAACTGTTCCTCTCGTAAATGTTACTAACTATTCAGCTTCTTTTTGTAAAGTATGGAAATTTTATAATGTTTTTAATGCCCGATTAAGTCAGAAGCTAATACAGGTTTTGTTCAGTGGAAAAATAAAATTAGTTTTATTTGTAATAATCAGAATTAAAAGTTAATGGTCTAGAAAACGTTGAAGTTGTTGCTTAACTGCAGAATTTGTAAATAAAAGATTTTTTTTCGTTTCAAAGTAAATCTAAACAAAAACTGTCTGAATGTTCTTGGTACACCTAGATAATGCAAGATGCAGTGATCAACGTTCAATATTTTACTCCGCAAGTGTGCTGACGTAGGAAGGACCTAGAGTAGCCAAAGCTTTGCGGTTTTACAGGATTTGTTAACTTTACGTTCTTTAGAGGCACATACTATATATGTTTCCTCTTTTTACTTTCCTCGAGCATCCGCTTCAAGTACAAATAACAGTTTGTATACTAATTAATTCTGGTTGAGAGCCAGTCGGTGCACAGAAATTATTGTACTTCAATTAAAGCAAAAAGAAAAACCTAGATGTACCACATTTTCTGGAAGACCCTGTATACATGTAGCAAAAGATAGGACGAAACAGAATCTGCCAGTCTGTTTTAAATTAACACTGGAAGTGATGACTAAGATGAAGAGAACACAGTAAAAATTCTCGAATCTGAAATCTACGGCTAAGCGCGTTTCACATTATACTTTTTTTGTCTAGAATTATGCTAGATTTCTCGTTCGATTTCGATTCTATTTCCGTTCGATTTTCATCCTACAAATTTTTAAATAATCGTATGACATCGGATTCATTCGATTTGTTTCAAGCATGGCAGTGTGGCCACTAGACATTCGACAAAAGCGGCGCGAAACATTTTAGTGATTTTAGTCTATAACCTTAATAACAACAACAAGCTACAAGCGAGATTAAAATATTTTTATAGGTTATAATAATAAGTAATATGCACATGTTTGACCTCAACTTTGGCAAAGGTTGGCACTAAAATTGAATGACTTTCTGCTCATGCGTACTACAACATAGCATGAAACTCGAATAGAAAAATAGAACTCGGCGTATATTTCTATACTAGAAACTCGAACCAAAACCGAAAACCAGTTTCAGATTCACATTATACTAGAATTGGCTAGAAATTTCTCGAACGAAACTCGAAATTGAATCTAGACAAAAATAGTATAATGTGAAACGCGCTTTATAGAAGGTGGGAGCTATCAGACTCGATGAGGTCTGGAAGTGTTTGCCAGAGTACTAGAAACGGTGATGGTAGCTACAACCAATGTTGTCAGAGCTGTTGGCAAATCTCAACATCTGGAAGTTTTACAACGTTTATTTTATGACTGTTTCTGACTACGTGCTTCACTGTTGTGGCAAAAGTGTGTTTATCCTCACATTAATTTTAGATTTCCAATAAAGGTCGTGCTTGCACGGGCTGAGTTTTTAAGTCGGGTCTTTGCGCAGCCCGACCCGAAGCTCGTGTTCCGATCGGGCTGAGCCTCATTTAAAAATTTGTCGCCGGATCAATCAAGCCGTTTGGTCCTGTCGGGTAGTTTGGTTTTGTCGAGCCCTTCGGGACGTTTGAACGTGTCGGGCTTGTTAGGCTGTTTCGGCTTGTCGGACCATTATATTTGTTCTTATCCAAAGCAGACCAGTCCGAGATCTTTTTCGTACTGATTCGTACGGGCTATTTTCGTACTCAACCCCACCGGAAGATTGTCGTACTGAGGCGGGCATTAGTTTTATACTAAATCGCGACAGGGGAATTTTGTACTGTACCGTAGAAGCCTACAAGGACTGGGTTTCTTGGTCGGGTCTTTGCGCAACCCGGTCCAAAGCTCGGGTTCGGGTCGGGCCGCCCGCTCCCGAGGTTCTCGGGCCCTTTCTGTCGAACAGTTTGGACCTGTCGAGCCGTTTGGGACGTTCGGACCTTTTGCGCTTTTCGGCCTTGTGGAGCTTGTCAGGCTGCTCGACCCTGTCGGCCTTGTAAGACATGTCAAGCTTATAGCGTAGGTCAGGTTTTTCGGGCCGTTTTTTTGTTCTGATCCGAAGCAAAGATCTTTTTGGTACTGAACCCCACTGGAAGATTGTTGTACTAACCCGAACAAGCACTCTTTTCATGCTGAACTGAAGAGGAGGCTTTTCGTAGTCCACAGGATCGAAAACTTTCTCTAATTAAGTCAAACGTGCATTATTCTCGTACGAACTGCGGCAGGCATTAGTTTTATACTATACCGAAACAAAGGAGTTTTCTACTGTACTGTAGAAGCCTGTATAGGCCGGGATTCTTGGTCAGGTCTTTGCGCAGCCCGGTCTAAAGCTCGGGTCAGGCCGAGCTTCATTTTTGTTGATCTGGCCGCCCCCGAGACCCGGGATTCTTAGTCGGGCTTTCGCCCTTTGTCGGATCGAGCCTTTCAAAGATGAGCACAAATTTGCTGTCAGGTCAATTGGGCCGTCTGTCTCTCAGGCCTTTTGGTCCTGTCGGGCAGTTTGAGCCTGTCGAGCCGTTCGGGACGTTCGGACCTATCGCGTTTTTTGAGCATGTCGGGCTTGTCAGACAATTCGGTCCTGTCGGTCTGTCAAGCTGTTCGGCCCTGTCGGGCTTGTCGAGCTTATCGGGTCGATCGGGCTTTTCGGCCCGTAATTTCTGTACTGATCCGAAGCAAACCACACCGAAATCTATTTTGTATTGGCTCATACAGGCTTTTTTTGTATTGCATTCCACCGAAAGGTTGTCGTACTGACTTGGCATTAGGCATTATTATTTCTTACTGATCCAGACAAGCATTCTATTCACACTGAACCTAAGAAAGAATTTTTGCACTGCACCGGATCAAAAACTTTTTCTTACTGATAGGCGCTGTTTCCGTACAGACTGGAACGGACATTAGTTTTATACTAAATCG
The DNA here is from genome assembly GCA_011009095.1 of Ignelater luminosus. Lineage (NCBI taxonomy): Eukaryota > Metazoa > Arthropoda > Insecta > Coleoptera > Elateridae > Ignelater > Ignelater luminosus. The sequence goes on along the minus strand of VTPC01091033.1, from coordinate 535,253 downwards.
AAGAAGAGCATTTCGTACTGTACCGCATAAGCATACCCGAGCCGGGTTTTATGGTCGGGTCTTTACGCAATCCAGCCCGAAGCTCAGGTTCTGGTCGGGCCGAGACTCATTTTAAAAACTTGTTGTCAGGTCAATCGGGCCGTTTGAACCTCTCGGGCCATTTGGCCCTTTCGAGTAGTCTCGGCCTGTCGAGACATTTGGGACGTTAGAACCTGTCGCGCTTTCCGGCCCTGTAGGGCTTGTCAGCTTTCTTTCCGGGCCTGCGTTACCTCAGTCGGGCCTCGCGGACATCGCGGGCCTATCAAGTTGTACGACCTTATCTGATTTGTCAGGCTATTCGGCCATGTAGGGCTTATCAAGCTCTTCGACCCTATCGGACCTGTCGAGCTTATCGAGTCAGTGGAGCTTTTCAGACCGTTACTTTTGTACTGATCCGAAACGAATAGGATCGAGAAGTTTTTTTTGCTGGGTCATTATTGTCGTACGGACTGGGGAGAGTATTAGTTTTATACTGAGTTTTGTTCTGTTGTTCTGGGCCGGATTTTTTGGTCGGGTTATAGCGCGGCCTGTCTCGAAACTCGGTCGCACCAAGCCCCAGTATAAGAATTCGACCTTATCGGACTTGTCAAGCTTTCGGCCCTGTCGGGTTTGTCGGGCCTGTCGAGCTTATATGGTCGGTCGGGTTTTCGAGTCGTTATTTTTGTGCTTATCCGAAGCGAACCTGGCAACGATGTTTTTCGTACCGACTCGTACGGGTCATTTTCGTAGTGAGCCCTACCGGAAGATTGTCATACTAATATGGACAGTCGTTATTTTTACACTGATCCGGACAAGCATTATTTTCATACTGATACAAAAAGGAGGACTTTCGTACTGCATCGGATCGAGAACTTTTTCTTACTGAGTCAGACGAGCATTGTTCTTGTACTGTACCGTAAAAGCCTGTACGAAGACAGATTTTCTTGTGACTGAGAGAATAAGAATGTGATTCAAGGAATATTCCATATAATGAACACGGAGGGAGTTCTTTGGCTATGCAGCAATCGTGTTTGGAATTGACGACCCAGTACACAAGAATACGTCTTCTGCTCTTTTCTAGATTTAAAAAACAACCGGATGGTTTTGAACTGTTCCTCTCGTAAATGTTACTAACTATTCAGCTTCTTTTTGTAAAGTATGAAAATTTTTTAATGTTTTTAATGCCCGATTAAGTCAGAAGCTAATACAGGTTTTGTTCAGTGGAAAAATAAAATGAGTTTTATTTGTAATGTCACTGATTTAGAAAGCATAAAGAAACTAAAACTTGATATTTCACTGTACGTGACTTCCGAGTTAGCATTAGAGACGTTTAAATTGACCTCAGAGACCGCTAATTGACCTTGACTACCTTCAGATCGACCTAGAAGGATTTTTGAATTGATTGCAAAGATGTATCAGATGTGGAAGTGTTGGATCTCAATGACAAATAAGTTGAGAGAGCATTCGGCAATTTTAATTTTAATGCTAGGAAAACGTTTTCTTATTAATTTCAGTATTGCTCTAATCAAGTGAAACCTAAACTTTTCGTAAACACAATCTTCCAGTGCCGGCCTGCTAACTTAAATTTCCCAACTTAAAGTAAAGAGCTTGGGTAAGTTTTTTAGATCTATTTTAGCATTTCCATTTGGTAGGACCCTTTCAGCTGTAATGGATCTTTAAGCTAATTCAAAGGTTTTTGACAGATTGATATATATTATCCCGTACAGCTTTCCTTTTGTAATGATTCATCTAATGCACATATACGGTAATTAATGAAGGACCTCGTGAACTGTCCATTTCATTCATACTTTCACTGATTGCATTTACAGGACTTTAATTTTTAATATCGGCACTTTGTGAAATTTAAACATTTTTAGTTAGCAAAATAGATATTTTATTCATCCCAGAAACAAACAGTATATTTTTCAAGAATTTTTGAAACAAACTTAAATAGAATTTATTTGGTGATATTAACCGTGTCGGCATATTTAGAGTTTTATAGTTCGTCTGGTGAAAACTTCAAAAATGTGTTTGTTGTAATAGTTGCTTGGTAAAGCCCATAATAAACTATACAAATACATTTGGTTTGGCTGAGTCGAAATCAATAAAAAATGCTTGTTAATGAACGAGTCGTAGAGAAGAAACAATAACTGAGATTAGAAATAGTTAAAAATGGGTTTGAAAAGCTCACCAACAACTTTGTAATTCCAGTTATTATGAATCGTATCTACTACTTTGAAGCTCTAAAAGAAGTGGATAGCATTCCAGGAACAACACGTTGCATATGGCAGTTGTTACTGTCGAGACGGTAGAATCTTCCATGTGACGCGTTTTGAAATTATTTTGAAATGGTTTAGTTCACAGATTTTTTTGAAACCTTCGAATAAATGGAAAAAATTCGTTGGTTTTATTTTTTTACGATTTGCACCAGCAGAACGGACCAGAACCTGTTTCAATTCGTCTGGAGACGTCAAGTTATGAGTAAATTGCAAATTTTATTGAACATTTTAAATAATTTTAATTAATAATTAGATTAAATAGCAGAAAATATCAAGTATGTGCCAAATATAAATTGATTGGTGTCATTGTTCTTGCTAAGATTGAGAAAACGAATAGAATTTTATTTTAGTTGATTTCGTACTCATTCACCAGTTTAATAATAAAATTAATGTATTATTTTCTTCACGGGCTACTAAACAGTAACCTGATCGATTAAATTGTAAGCAACTGCAGGTGTTTCAATACACCTCGATTCTACACTATAGAAGTATAATATTTAAACAGCAATATTAAATGTGCTAGAAAAGAAAGTAAATTACATCGACTCTTATGCAGTTTCTGGCATACTTTAAGCCGACTAAAAAACTCTAAATATGTGTAGTAATTATTATATAAAATTTCTTGAATATTTTGCAAAAACCTATTTTCTTTACCACAGCACAACATAACTAATAATTAATTCTCTTCGACTACTCATAAAATGTAATTAGAGACGCGTGTATAATTAAAAAGTAAGAGTTACGAAATTATTTCTTTACATAATGGTTGTTATTATTAATGGTAATTTTTTAAAAGGTGATACCTATAGTGTAACGGAATCTGTTGCAAGAAAATCGCAATTTGGGAAAATTTATAAAAATAGAAATCATAGATTTGTACTTACACAATCTTCAGAATTTTAAATCCTGATGCTCCCCACGCAACGACGTTTGTTAGGTTCGTTTTTAAATGCGTTCCTTGTGAAGAAGTACTAAAACTAATTGACTGTAGATGCAAAGGCTCTACCGGAGGTACTTCCAGTTCGGGTAATCCTTCTTTCAATTTTGGTCTTAGTATTTCTACAGATTTTTTTATACATTCAGCTAGTTCGGGATCATTACGCTTGCAAACATGAATGTAATCGGCTAGAATATAAAATACAAACAATTAGAATGGATATGCTAAAAGTAAAATCCATTTACCATAATGTTGTGCGTTTGTTAATCTAGCACAAATGGGCATAATAAAAGTGAAATAGACAGCATAGTTACTCTGATTATAACTTTCAAGCTGTTTTTCATTATTTTTATTTTTTTTGTAAATTGCTGTTGAATGAGGCTCACAATAATTATCATTTAAATTGCTTCTAGATGTATTTAAAATTTCGTTTTAAATATAGATGTTAAAATTACCATAAACTAAAATGTTATGTAGCTGTAAGATAATCAAAAGAAACTCTGACTATTAAAATGAGGATGGAAATCAACAAATAGCAGACTTGCCCTTCTTTTTTATTAAGTAGGTTAGTTTCGTACGATGATTTAAGATAAAACCTATAATTGGTCACTAGATATCTGTTAACAGATAATACTGAGTGCTTTAAGTAGAGTTCTGAAATATTTAAGATTTGAATGACAATGCCAACGAAGTGTCTTTCTGACAAGAAATAATCTGAAAGATTGGATTTAAAGTTTTTCTCTTAGAAGAAAATAACCCTAAGATTTTGGAAACTCAGCTATGTTCGATGCTTCTGTGACTGATGAGGACTTAGTTTTTTTACTCCAAGCAATCAAATTCCGGTTTGGCTATTCGCTCTGATATGTTTCACATTTTTATCTACGCCTTTAGTGTCAGATCTTATAACTCAACTTTTACCAATAAACCTAGACATTAAACTTAAACGACCAAGTCGAAATTTAAAGTTGAAGATTTATTTAACTTTATATGTGTTTGTTGTGTTTGCGTGTTAATACTTTAAAGTTTATTGTTTCATACATATTATTCTCTTCTCCACTTAATGCATAATTTATACAGGGTGTTTTTAAAATGAGTACAAATATTTAGGAGCCACATTCCCCGATAAAGATTAAGCCTTTAGTGCATCGTTTTTGAGATACAAGGTGTCAAGATCTCACTTAAACTTTCACGTTAGAGTAAGTAGAATGTAGAGAATTTCATCACAATATCTCGTTTTCTTCTTAGAATATCGAGAAAACAAGAGATTCTAAATGAGACTTTGACACCCTGTATCTCGAAAACGGTGTACATTAGAAAAAAAAAGTTCTATGGCAAGAAAAAGGTTTGATTTTTGCACTGATTTTAAAAATACCCTGTATAATTAGTATTTCTTCACACAAGACCATGACAGTCCGATCAGATTGTTGATTACAACGGTTTGCTTGGATGGGAAACAGGAAGCCTTTTAAAGTAAAAGACAATGAATTTAAAAGAAATTGATATCAATCTAAAGATATTTCTGGATGAGATGTGGAGAAGTTCCAGGAAATCCCTAATTGAGACTTTATCCAGTAAAAATCGCATTTGGATTTCACTTTCTATTAATTGCAGTTACGCACGTATGGAGAAAAGATCAAGTTCTACCATCAAGGTAAAACTTCAAGACGTCAAACCAAGAGAACAAACCATTCGTACCTTCTTGAGATTCAACTTGTGCGACGTGTATGTTTTCATTTTCTGATCAAAGCATTTTTCTGGTACGTTTCCTGGACCATTATAATCAAGAAAGCTTTTAAAAAACAAGGAAAAGTCAAAGAAACACTGAAAGAATCTGACGTTCTTGTTCTGCAAGCTTATTATTACTCAAGTTTGAATTTAGCTGCGCTAATTCTTATTTAAAGAACGTATGTATCATTTACACCAAACGATCATTAAAATTTCAGTTCCCAGTAAGCCATGAAATTTTTCCGTAGAGCAGCACATAACCTATAAACTCATGATTCCGTTGTTTCTAATTCAAACTGTGAACTTGACAGATAATTTTATGAAGACTTTTTTTTCAGTTTCCTGGAAACTAAAATTTTAATGATCGCTTGTTACTTATTCTTATCTGGAGATTTATGCACACATGTACATTTTAAAAAGTCGACGCTTATGAGGATAGAGATGGAGGGCATTGAGTGGAAAGAGATAAAGCGTGAACCACAGAGAAACAGAAAAATAAAAAACAAAGAAAGAAGAAGAATGGAGTGAGATTTGAAAATTTTTCCTGGAATCTCCCTGAGTTGTTTTTTGACAAATCCCAGAAAGTTGAAAAGATTTTTTTAGTTTTAAGGTAAACTTAATGAAATAATGTTGGAGATCTTCCTAAAATGTAGCCAGATAAAAAGAATTTCAATTACGTACTTAAGGTTTCAGTGACTCTCTAGGGCTTGAATATGAGGAAACATAATGCCTTTATTAGGGCAAGAGCGGCCCATCCTTAAAGATCCAGAATCTTTATGATCTAGACCACAGAAAATCAATAAGAAACTCAGACATATGCGTCTGCTTTAACATAAACAGTCAGAGCTACTTGAAGAACCACCTTCACATAAACACAGATATATGCGTCGCTGGACATCACTGGAAAATTAGCCCATCTTCGATTGTAAGTGAATCAATAGCATAAAAGATTGAACCTGTCAATCCACCCTGGTGCAGTGGAAAATCTGCGTCTCGTAGTAGTGACTCATGAACAGCAAACATAAATGAGTATCATCTCTAACATCTTTACTGAACGTAGTCTGACGCTATGATGAGCACTGGCCTTGCAGCGTGCAATAAAAGACGACCAAGATTTGGTTTTTCAAAACATCTTAACCAAAAAACAATCGAAGATCGTGCCTTCCCGACTCACATATTGAGTCATTACGAACCACTGCCTACAGAAAAAGTCCCATCTTCATCGGTGGTTTCGTTCCGGAGATATACGGGAAAAAGGGCACCACTTCCTCTAAATACGAAGTTGGCAGTATGAAAACAAAAGAAGATCAAACTTTACGTGCAGCAACCTTCTTTAAAGGGGAACTTTCGCGTGGGGAAAACGTTGGATGACCTCCTATTTACAGATCCGCAAGCCCGACTCGCTTATCACTTTCCGTTATCGAGAGAGCAATTTTTCAATTTTGCTCGTTTTTCTGTGACCTCTAGTGGCGGAATCTGAAAGGGTAAAGAGCTTGTTTCGTTCGTTCTGTAGACCTACTCCTGAGTAGAATAAAACCCCGAAGTCCCATTTCGATATCTTTCAAAAATCCAATTTCGGCCTCTACTGACGGATGCTTATCAAGTGTGCATGGTTATAACCCCAGTTACAATTTCGCCCAGACAGCAAAACAAAATATCTCGTCGCCTACGAGTGGCCTCCGTTTTTAACATTCAAATATTAATTTCTACCCTTCGACACATTTCCCATACAAACCAACGGCAACATTGCATTTTAGTGTAAGCAAGATGTCCTCATAACAGAAACAATCTCATGGCTTCTGACAAAGTTTTCGACACCGAAGAACTCATTTAGAAATTCCCACTGTGATTCAGTTGTTAAAGGTGAATCTTCTCTATGAAAAGAGCCCAAGATACCAAAATATTAAGCCGAATAGAAAGATAAATTATTTTCTCTTGTATGTTTACATTACTGATTTTGTTTTGAAACAATTAGGTTAGAGAACTGTCATATCAAATGGAATTTTTTGTATTTGTTGAATATTAAAGTTAACAGTTTGTTAATTTAAATTATTTGTACAAGTAAAAAGTTTCTTTGAGATTTTCTATTAATAAATTTTATTTCAATGTTAATGACTTCGTTTCTGACAAATTTTTAACCTCAAAATGAAAAAACAATACAACTGTCAAATAATACGTACGACTTACAACATAAAAACTAAGGAATGAGGAGTACCGGTTACAGAACTTAACGTGAGTGTCTAGGTTTTGAATTTAGATTTTAAAGCATTTAAACGGAATACAGAATGAATGATAACAGCATCTTAAATCCATTTACGTGTATTCTTGTTGTGTCCAACTGATTCGTGGAAACCCTGTATGATCTAGAATCAGATTTTTTGTAACTGCATTAATAACAGATAAAGTAGCATTTAACCATCGAATTTGGGACAGGGAAGAGGGATGTTTTAGTGGGTTTTGCTAGTTACACAACTTATAATGTACTTGTTGCATAATCTTCCTAAACAATTTTTCTTAATAGCTCTGATAGCTTATATAAAAATTGATGATTTTATTAGCGGTAGGTATTTGCCAGCAGTTATGCTAATGATATTTTTATTAGTACCTAATAAATATATTGAAAGTTGCGTCTATGTATAAGAACATCTTTAGCAATTCTTAAAATAGACATATCAAGTATTACTAAATGGTCACGTATTGATTTTACACGACTTACAGCATTTAAAACAATTAAAATGTTTGATGTGAAGATTGCAAGTATATTGTATTATTTTATTTAAATCTTCGATGAAACTGTCCTCACATTATTTAGTAATCGATACATCTACAAATGCATTGAAAATGGAACACACTAAACATTCTTTTCGATTTTTTTTCTTTGTAATTTAAAGATTAAAAAAATATTGAATCAGCAACATAATCTAAAACAAAACTGATTTAATTTTAAATGTTACATAAAACCGTTGAACACTACCGTCATAAAACCAGTAAATAATGTGATTGGTGACATTTTTAGCAAATCAACACTTAACTTTCTAATCGGGAATTCAATTTTCTTCAATTAGAAAAATTTATTGTTTTGTAAAATATCAATATTTGCAACGAATATAAAATAAATGTAACGAAAATAACTTACGTATATCACAATTTCCACACGCAATTAAACCAAGAATTAATAAAAAATCTAACACCATTCGAGTACACTTCATACTGGCGGTTATACAATTTATTAGTGACCTACTCCTGGCGTCTGTACTAAACTTATTAAAAGTTAAAACTAAAGAAATCCGAAGCTATGGGGTCTCTTATATAATTGTCGTTTGAAACGACCAACGGGTCCTTGATTTTGTTTATTGCAGCTTGGATAGCGTATATAAACCAGTTTCAGTGGTTGTATCTAATCACAATAATTATGATGCGTGATATTATTATATTATAAGTAAAAAGGTAATTTAGAGTATACTTGAAGTTAACATTGTATTGACTACTAAAATCCTTATAAAAATAATTAGTAATCATAGATACCACTATAAGGAACGTTAAACTTTAATTACACTTGATTCTTTAGTGTTATTAATGATTTTTCTTTTCTTTTTGTTGTTTATTTATACATACTATAAAAAATTTTTTGTCAGTTAATAATCACATAGAGTTACTGCAAATAGTTTCAAAAATAAATACTGGCATTAAATCTGGATCACACTATACAGTGAATTTAATTTACATAATTTTCAATTTTAAAACCTAATTTCAATATGTATAACATTATTCATATATCAGAGTAATTTTTGAAATTGATGAGAATTTTATTCAAAATTGATCGGATGGGTATTTCCACAGAGGATAGGGATACAGAGAATTCACTCTTAATAGAAACTTGGACGATGTTCTATCCTTTTCTTGTATGTGCGTAGAGGTACTGAAATCTTGTCTGCTCTGCGCACATTGCAGAAGTGTATTAGCTCGAGCGCAATTATTTTATGTTATTTTATTTCTCCGTTTCCAAATATCGGCACTTGGTTTATAGACAATCTTTAAAGTTTTTTACGATTTGTGGTGTAACGTATTGTTAATTTTTACAGTTTAGTGTGCGTGTTATTTGTTATTAGTATTGTTTAAGACTATCATTATTTGTGTAAATAATCTAAACTTTCTAAATGTCCTGAATGCGGCCCTGTTTAAATTTTTTCAAGTTGAACAGTTGTTAAAAAAAACAGCGCATGGGCGAAGGGGTACCACGTGACAATTGAAACTTTGAAATGCTCCCATAGGCCTTGACATTGAAGTGAATTCTCTGTATCCCTATCCTCTGTGGTATTTCTACGGGTTATACAAGGATTGGAAACGACATCGAAACGAGGAGTCTCAACTACGCTCTCGGCGCCCTCTCTACAGTTGGTAGTTTTACAATTTTGCACGCTTAAGATGTGGTAATCTCATTATTACAATATTACATAAGCGTTACCGTTTTGCAGAATGTGGAATCCCTATTTCTACTATTCGTAGTAATAAGTTTGTAGAATTTTATAATAAAATCGTAGTCAAGGGAGTTAAATGCAAAAATGTATTGTTTGAGATGCGTGCATTTTGCATAAACATCTGTCTTGTTAAAAAGAGATCAAGTTGTTCTTATATTTCGCATCTATTATGTCAATTATAATAATTTATAATGTTAAAGATTATAAATGAAAACACAAAGCTGCAAATTATATAAAAACTTTCAAACATTTTAGAAGAATTAATCAAATTTAAAGTTACAAGATATCTATAATTCGCTAGAACACATTTTTGGGGTAAGTAAATACATTAAACGTTTTGCTTGAATTTAGGAAAGCTGATAATCTTGTTTTGTAAGTTAGGCCTTTTAAATTAGAAGTGATCGTGCGACAAAGACGAGACGAGTTGAAGTCTTCGGTATTTGGCAAACGACCCAAAAATAATTTGTTTTGGAATCATTTTTTTAAAAAAGATTTGCAAAACTAATTTGGCAATACAACTCTTAAAATCAATATTTTTCTTTGAATAATCTTTTGGCTAAAGTAAAAGAAAATTATGCATTTAAGGGAGGGAGGACAACTTTGTATAAGATTTTGAAATCTATGGGTTACAAATATAAATCAGTTAACGATAGCAAAATTCGCTTTAAACAAACACATGTTGTTGCATCCAAAATTACCTTTCTTAGAAAATTTTTACAGTATCTAAATCAAATTTAAAAATGAAGGGAAACGTTTCACTATTTTGCATGCGGAATATAGGGGCGGCTTTTTGGAAGGGTGCGATTTTCTTTTAGCTTCTCAAAATACCGATTGGAATTATCACGCGATCATGACTGGGGATATTTTTCAAAATTGGGTGGTTAATCACCTCATTCCTGCTTTGGATAAGCTTGGGGGGAAAGTGTAATTGTTATGGACAATGCTGCTTACCATTCGGTACAATTGGACAAACTTCCAACGTTTTCCTCCAAGAAAAGCCAAATGCAGGAATGGTTGATTAACCACAATGACAAATTTTGTATTCAAAATTTTCCAAAAAGCAATTATGGGATTTAATCAAACCTTGTTGCACGACCGTCTGTAAAGCTAACGCTTTACAACTAGTTGGCAATGTGAAAAGTTGACAATTATAAACATTTACAATTAATTTGTCGTATCAATGTTATAAAGCCGTATCGGTGTCGTAATGAAATCATTATACGCTCCTATGATCTTGGCTTCATTTTTTAATCTACCGTCAATGGTTTTTTCTATTATTTTCTTTAATATACGGTTGTGCAAAAAATATTGTATACAACTTGAGTGTTAAGTGTGTTTTTTGAATTTACTTCCTACTCATCCAAAAAACTTCACTTTACACGCTTGTTATATAAATAACTATTTCGATCGGACGATAAAAAGACGTACATAATTGATAAACTGCTGAAAGAGAAAGGATATGAAGTTCTTAGAATGCCTCCGTACCATTGTCAGTATAACCTGTTTTAATAAAACTTGATGAAGTGGTTAATGATTTTATTAATATACAGGGTATCCCTAAATTGCATTAAAAGCCTCAGGTAGCCGCCTTCCTTAATCAATTGTGATGAGAAAACTTCAAACGCGAACTCTCTAACACAGTTAGTTTCTTCACACGAACCAAAAAAAAGAAACATAAGCTTGGCAACGCTGCTTAGTGCCTGAAAGCGGCTTAACCTTTACAGCTAAAGGAGGCGACGAATCAAACATCTGATCGCAATAAAAAAATTAAATCAGGCTAGCTATTGAAATAATTTAAATCTAAAGCAATCTAAAGTAAACTCACGTAAAAAATCACATTTATAAAAAAACTACATTTTTAAAAATTAATTATTTATTTGCAGTTGAAATCTGAATATTAGTGGTACCTGTACGTTTTGTAACAATAAAATGTATTTTAATTTAAATAATGGCACGTGCTTTAAACTAAATGTTCAAACTGTCTTCCAGTAGCTTCACGACATTTTATTGCTCTTGTAATCACAGCATGTTGAACACGCTGGAGCATTTGTTCATGAACAGTTGTTGCTGCTTCTTGTATGCGATTTATTAATTCTTCTTCATTTTCAACAGGGGTTAAATACACTACATTTTTTAAATGTCCCCACAAGAAGAAGTCTAAGGGCGTTAAGTCTGGGCTTCTTGGGGGCCAGGCTACGGAACTTCCACGACCAATCCACTTTTGCGGATAGTTCTCGTTAAACCATTGTCGAACTCTAGCAGCATAATGAGATGGTGCACCACCTTGCTGCACCCGCATATCCCGACGGACCAACAAAGGAACATCATCCAGCAGATTATAAAAATCGTTATTTAAAAAAATTAGGTAGTTTTCAGCAGTTAACCTGTTAGGTAGTATAAAAGGACCGACCATTCTAATTCCTACTATCCCCGCCCATACGTTCACCGAAAAGCGAGCTTGAAAATTGCTTTCCTGAAAGACGTGAGGATTTTCATGTGCCCAGATGTGTTGGTCTAGGAGCCATTCGCAAAAGGTCACAAGTTTTTCAAAATCTGCTTCCATCAAATGCTGAACTCGAGTCTTGGAATAGGGATGAAGCCCATCTTCTCTTAGGATTTTGTGGACAGTTATTTTTGAAGCAGGCACAACTCGAGAAATAGCACGAACGCTGGTGTTGGGATCGTTTTCTGTAATATTTAGAACGTCTTCTTCTAAATCAGGATTTCTGACTGCTCCCGGCCTACCTCTATTTAAATTATGAATTGGCATAATATTTCCAGATTCTCCAAGCCTTTGGTGTGCATTTCGAATAACGTTATGACTTGGATGGCGTCTATTTGGAAAACGTTCTGCATAAAGTCTAGCAGCTTCATTGTAATTTCCATTACATTGCCCAAAAAAACAGAATCATGTCGGTATACTCATGTATTGCATACTCCATGACAAAACTAAAGAAAAACTAAACTATAAAACCGAAATACAAAAACTAGAATTAATACATACCAGAAAAAAACGAGAACTGCAAGTCAGTAAACAGAAACAGAACGGAATAAAAATTTTAACAAAAACAAAAAGTCAACAAACAATAACACAAACAACGGAAACGGAATAGAAAATAATTAAGGAAAAATCAACACCAAACAGCAAATGTGCAAGAATAACTCAAATTACAAAATGTATGTCTAACGCCAGCTAACCACAAATGTCAAAATGTAATAGATGAATTATGATATAAACAATTGTTTAGATTCATCCAAGTAAACAGTGTTTGCGTGGTTGCCACATCTGTTTTTACTAAATCTCTTATTTTTAACACCCTCTCTACAAAGAAAACGTTAATAGTTAATGCATTCATAGTGGTAATTTTTTCTTCTAATAAGTTCACCTATTCAATGGATAAATGTTCCGTTAGATTTAATTGCCCGATGTCTTGTAATTGAATGTTAAATGTGTTAACTTCTTCGTCGTCGTACAAGAAAACTAAGCGACTAGGGAAAATTCTGGTTGCAGATTTGAGTTCAGGCCTCATAAAGGAAGACGTCTACCTGAAGCTTTTAATCAATTTAGGGACACCCTGTATAATCTGGCACTTCGTTCTAGTATTAAAAAGACATCTTGGCATGAGTGAATACAGTAATAATAAAAAAAAGGTTTGTTTACCTAACTTCCAATCTACAGTAGGTGTGTTCACCTACCTACATTTCATTGAACACCTTCTCCTCATAGATTGAGTTTTTGGATAGGTTTAATGTGCCGTCCAAATCGAGATTTTGTATAACTAGTAGTATTTGGGATGGACTGTGTTTCTATAGATACTAAAACATCGTTACTATTTTCTAGCTGATTATACATATATTTATGTATAACGATTGATACTGTTTTATAATAAAATAGCTACGAATAACAATTATCTTGTTTAAAAACAATATTCTCATGACATTCTAGAAATTAGAGGGTTATCTTATTAGAGATAGCTTTGTTGAATCTCATTATTTTTCAAACATTAATTTTAAACTAAACCCTCACTGATAACTATTAATTATTAAAATTTCTTTATCCCCCAGCGATAACACAGAAGTTATAAAATACTTTACAACTACATTTTAAGTTTAGTTCTAATTATTTCTGGTTTTAAGTAGATTAATAACTCACGCATTTATTTTGTAATGTTAAATAAAATAAATTTTTTAAAAAGAGATTTTTTAAAGAGTTTAATTTAACTGGCGCTGCGAACAGGATCTCAAACGGCTCAACAGTAATGTCGTAGATTTTCAAATCTTTATTGAGATCCAGAAAGAACCGTTCTCGAAAACAGACTTTGGTGCAAGCTCCACCAGGCCGCTAATAGACTTCAACCGCTGAAGGACGTCACCTGCGATCAACGCCTAGGAAACTACACCAGCTCCGTCCGTACAGAGGAACGAGAAAAGAGAAACACACCACCAGTCCGGAGGACCTCAACCGTGTGAAAACCTCACCTGGACGCAACAACGCAACAACGCGACAACCTACCGGGATGCTAACAGCAATTTTAACGTTGTGAGTAATCCTATTTTTCCAATTTTCTTTCTTTTGTTTTAATATACATGTAATTACTTCATGAGTACATTTCGTGACCGATCACCTGTAAAAATAGGCGAAAGTTCAAACAATTCTTTGGTGAATTTAGAAAACAATAGAAACTTAAATTTGCATAATTCCAAAATGGCTAACTATTCAGAAATTAATATCGCTAGGGAAATGATTCCTCAATACGAAGGGGGAAGCAAAAATTTGTCATACTTTCTCCAACAATGTGAAAAATTTATAGAAATAAAACAGCAGGGCAAGAAGATTGTTCACACAATAAATTAATTTTTGAAATTTGTTGCTCAAAAATAGTAGGGAGTGCTAGGGATACTTTGGCCTGTACAACAAGTTTTTCACAAATTCACAAGTATTTGGAAAAAAACCTGAATTCAAACCAACGCCAATGTCGATAACCAGCAGAAACACTTTTAATAGGACTCAGAACACATCTCGCGGACCCCCAAATTTCTTTCAAAGCACTGTACCGCGTAATTTTATTTCTGAAGAGTTGCATAATATCGAAGAACCAGACCTAACACAACCAGAACTCAAAAATAACGAACAATGGTATGAACAGGAAATATTAGGGCAAGATCTCGAACAAAAAACTAACGAATATGATGAAAATTTTTGGACTATCGAGGCGTGAAAGCAAGCTTGAAATCTGAGCATGTATGGGGAACCGTAAAGGTCAAAGTCAGATTCGTCAACCATTCAAAATGCGCCACCATCAGTAATTTTACTTCATTATCGCCCAAGTGCACTAATTCTAATGTAGAAAACCTAAAATCACTTTTGCCTATTTTCATTAGTTTGTTAGAAGTCAAAACCAACTCGCGTAGGTTTTTTACATTAGCAAAAGCATTAGGTTCGATACTTGCGATTCTATTTCCGTGTAGAGATAATCCCAGAATTGTCCTTCCGTAAAAGGTTCTATTAGTAATTGTAGTTATTTCGTTATGATCTAAAACAAGCTCGGTAAGTTGTAGATCGTGGGACGCCCCAGGTTCGATAAATGCTATTTTGTTGTAACTCAAGTCTATATTCCTAACTGTAGACCCTGCAAAAATATCTTTATCAATCCTACTTAGCCTATTAAAACTCAAATCTAATTGAATTAAATTGCTGAGATTACTAAAACTATAAAGCTCGATTGCTGCAACTTCGTTTTTAGTTATAGTTAATGAGTCGAGAGTAGATCCTGATAGAATGTTTCTACCAATTCTCGTTATTTTATTCTTGCTTAGAACCAGGATTTGTAAATTTTCAAGATGAATGTCTCCTATATCAATAATACTATTATCATACAAAGCAAAAGAAACAAGCGATTGAGGAAAAGTATGAATTGTACTTAGCGTGTCAGATTTGATACTTAGATCTTGAAAATGATCGAATATATCAAAAAATTCCGGCTCAATAAACTGAATTGGATTGTCGTCCAGAAATAACGATCTGACTGTGGAACTTGGAAACGTATGTTTGTGAATTCTAGTTATCAAATTATTTCGCAAAAAGATGTACTTGATATTGTTTAAACCTTCGAAAGCGTAGGTTTCAATATTTGCAATGTAATTATCGTCCAAATCCAAGGTCTGAATTGCTGAGCCTGACAACGTGTATCCTTTAATTTCAGTTAACTGATTCTGTCTTAAATCCAAATATTTGAGATTTACCGTGTCGACAAAAGATTTAGGTTCAATACTTGCAATGTTATTTAGGCAGAAATTTAATTCTTCAAGTGCAGAGATAGAAAATCTGTTTGCACTGATACTGGTATTATCGTTACAAAGAGATCAAGATGCTTTATATTAGCAAAGCTATTGTTGAAAATCGTACTAATGTTATTATTTTGCAAATAAAGTTCAAACACATTTTGAACATTAGTAAAAGCGTCGGATTCGATTTCTTTAATTTGATTACTATTTAATATCAACCTGCCCATTGAGGATCCCGAAAAGGTATCTTTTCCTATTTTTAATATTCTGTTTTTACTTAAATTGAGTTCATAGAGCCTAATTAATGTGCTAAAACTTTTTGGTTCAATAACCTGAATTATATTTTCTGATAAATCTAAGTTTCGTACTGTGCAATTCATAAATGAAGTTGCATTGATTTTCTTAATTTTGTTTTGGTTTAAATTAATTTCGTTAAGGTCAACTAGACCGTCAAAGAACTTGGATTGAATCGATGCAATTCGATTTTGATCCAAGTTCAAGTTTTGGACAGCAGAGCCAGAAAACGTGAAAGCACTGATGGTACCTATTCTATTATTTCGTAAGCTGAGCTCAAAAAGATTATTTAGTCCGTAAAAGCTTCTAGGGTAGATTCTTCTGATGTGGCTTCTTTCCAGTATTATTCTACGTAGTGGGGATCCTGTAAAGATATCACTGTTAGTGATGTTAGGTATGTTACTGTCAAAGATGGGCAAAGTTAAAAAATGCACGTCAAAGAAATGTGGAAAGCAAATGTTTACTGCTGAGCAAACTCGTGATTGATCAGTGAAGAGGAAGTAGAATTGCAAACCAATCATTATATTCTCGACGTTTAGTTTTTACCGTTTTGTCTTATAGAACGTCATCTTTCAATTTTATTTTTTGCTACAATTCAGGTTATTTTTATTCTCTCAATTTTTGGAATTTCAGAAATATGCTAGAGTCTGAATGATTTATTTATAAAACTATTTGTAAACCTAGATTTAAGACATTGTTTTGTAACTGGCTTTAGTCTAGCATATAAGTAAATTAAATATTAAAAACAATTTTTACATTGAGATCCATTTCTCATTATTTGTTAAAATTTCATGATCAAAAAGAATGCACAATAGTGCTCATCTCGATGTCAACGTTATAATAGGCGCACTTAAAATAAAAAGTTGATATGTCTCAGCATTTTCCTGTAGTTTTAAATCGTCTTGGTTTAACGTGTACTAGGTACTCAAACCAAAAAATAAGACACAAGAAAAAACCCAAATGAAGGTTTTCTTTATGAAACCCACTGCCTAACTTTAGTGATGACATTTGATTTGAAAGGTTTCTGCAGATGAGAAAGTTCTGAACATCAAGTTTGTTCTAGTTAAATAAATAATAATCCAAATAAGCAACGCAACTTTCTCAAATTAATAAATTAAAAGTTGAAATTACTGCTTCATCGGAATAATTAAAGAAGTTACACATACCTTTAGTTTCATTTCTGCTTCTTGTGTTATCATCAAAAACTCTTGTTCTCTTTGGCAAATGATTAGCTTTATTGGGTGTGATCTTTGTGATATTTGAGTTAGTAATTGTTATTTCTTCGTGGTTAGGTAAGAACTTCACCGAATCTATTGCAAATTCCAAAAATTTACAAAGTTCGAGTTTTAACATTTTGATTAATCCATCAACTGGACCGTACGGGTGCAAAGTATGGTCTACTCTATTGCGTACTTCTTCCATCGATTTCATATTGAAGCAAGTGATTTCCGTAAATTTATTTGCCTCATAGAAACAGTCTTGAGCAATACATTCTTTCGTGAGCAGAGTTAATAAAGTCAACAGAATAGCAAATAACATTACTTGATCTATCTAAAAAACGAATAGATTAAACAAAAGGACAGAAAGGAATTAGTATAGGGTGTATTCAAAACGGTACATAATTTGTATGCCATGTGAATCTACATCAAGAACTGAATCAAAAAGTTTAATATATGTTTTTGCCATAAATACATAGTTTTTAAAATATGGTTAGTTAAGGGCTCTTAGAGTTGGCAACAACAATTTATGACATGGTAAAAGTGAAAGAGAGAGCAGATGCTTGCCGGTTACTGACTAGGTTTTTCACGATCTCTCACTTTCCTGGAAGCAAACTTACTTCAACACACTTCACAGGAATAACAATTAATAATTAAAATAATAATAAACCGGTCGATCTTAGACTGTTGTAACGTACTTGTAACTGCTGTTATTCCCTACTCTTGCATTTATTTATGGTTCGTGATTATCACGTGGTTCAGATGTTGCTTTTATAATTATGTGAATGCAAGATACCACGATCAGTTTATCTATCCTTTAAAGAATTTCAGAATTATCAAACTCAAGCAATAAACCTTAGGATATCTGAACTTATTTTTGAATTGTTTATTTGTCTTTTACTGATGCGAATCAATATGCAATAAGTCGTAAGCATGAAATAGTAAAATAAAATAAACAAAACGACACAAAGTACCTGCAATGTAAAAGTAAAGTACTAATTCGATCACTACATAGAATTTCAAAAAAAGACTTACCATATCAAAGACGTACAGGTTAATTCAAATTCGGGTTTCAAAATGAAATCCTTCTAAGCTTCAGAAGGCACTTATGACAGTGAACAGTGAATATCAATGACAAATATCTCAGGATTTTATTATATTGTGTGGAACATCTCCGTTACCTTTGTCTGTTATTATTATGATATTATTTATAAAGTTGTGTAATATTTTCTCGACCTTGGCATTTTGAACGTATATCTCGCTTATTTATGTATTATTTTAAGCAAAATTGCTTAATAATCTATCCTTCTGTAATAAAACAATTCAGTAAGCGTTTCCAGGGACAAAATACCTAATTTACTTAATTAAAGGTGTAAATTACAAACTTTCTTAATTACACCAGGGCTAGTTGAAAAGTAAATTGGAAATCTAGATTTGTGTTGTGCTTTTTTTCTCGTCATTTCTGTGTAATTTTGACCATTTTGGTTGTTTTTTAGCATTTGTAACATAATCTTGCGTTACAAAACTCTTGCTTTACAAATCCTCTAGTGGTCTTTTCCAACTAGACTCAGCAGCGGCTTTGAGCGCAGGTAATGAAAAACATATAAAAATAAATAATCATGTCTTGACAAAGACGTACCAAGCATTTTACACTCTATATCTTTGCACACGAAGGGTATGTTTGTGCCACAAAAAAATTTAAGATCTAGGTATAGATAAAAAATTAGCCCCAATTTTAATTCAGGACTTTGCTGTATCAATGTTTGCCATATGTCTTAGGTTAATTTCTAGGTAAAATGTTGTAGATTAAGAACATACTAAAGGAAGATTTTAAACAGCCCCGGAGTTGTAAAGCAGTAGATTTTTCCTAACTAGAAATAATTGAAATTTTGTAATGTTTGTACAGCTGTCTTACTTGATTGATCATCAGTTCATTACACGTAATTAAGCTGAACAGACCTCACAGCATACAACAAAATCCAAGAGAAAAGAGAACAAAACAATTTTACAGCTATATAAGCAGAGTTGAGATACTCAGTACAAAAATGTACTGCAAATACAGTAATCAGTAGTGTAAGTACTTTAAGTAGTTTACTTTTAGTACTTTTAAAATTGCTGTACTGGTACTGGAATTTCCAGTATTATATCTACAAAGTACTGGTACTGGTACTTTTCTTCTAGAATTTTTAACAGGTACTACTTGTTACTTAAAAAAGTACTGTAAAATTATAAACTACTCCCAGTATTGAGTTTAGTTATTCCCAGTAGTGAAAAGTACTCTAAAATTATAAACACTCCAACTAGTTTACTGAAGCACTTCCAGTACAAGTACTACTTGTTACTTAAAAAGGTACTGTAAAAATATAAACTACTCTCAGTATTGTGTCTAAGTACTCCTAGTAGTAACAAGTGCTGTAAAACTATAAACATTCTAAGTAGTTTACCGAATTATTTCCAGTATGTATATTCCTTTTTTACATAGAAATAATTCAGGTGCTACTTATTTAGCATTTAGAAAGGAAAAGAGAGACACTTTATTTTCATAACTATCATTGCATTAACCTGTAGAACGAACTTCTCATCAACTTAGTAAAAATTGTCAGATTTTTAGTAAATATTTTAACTTATGAAATAAGGCAAGAAGACCCAAGTCAGTGGAGAAAATTCGGCAAGTTTTGGGTCACACCTTGAGTTACCCGTGTGTGACTCATTTGGAATTCAACGCATGATGCTGTAGAAAAAATCTTATCTTCTAAAGAAAAATTGTCAGACGTTTCTGATCAATTGCTTATACAAAGCTTAAGCGAGAACGACATATTGTTTTTAGAAAAATACGTTAAAATAACGAAACCGCTTGCGGAAACCCTTGATTTTCTCCAAGGTAGTCAATTATTACGGGTACCTTCTTTCAAGCATTGTATCTATGCATACAAAACTTAAAAAAATAAAACTGGCGGGAGACATTAAACAGTTGTGTTCTTCAAGGGTCTATTCTAGGGCCTCTGTTATTTATTATATATACCTCTGATATTTTAAATTCCTTGAAGCATAGTAATGTTCAGGCGTATGCTGATGACACGCAAATATATAAATCATTTAACTTTTCTGATAGAACTCAAGCTTATGAAGACATCAACAGTGATCTTACTCTTATTAAACACCTTTCAATGCAACACAACCTAAAACTTAACACGAGTAAATCAAAACTATTAGTGTTTGGTAACAAAAAAGATATTACAGCACCAGATTTAAATCTCAACATAAATATAGATAACGAACTTTTACCAGTAGTCGACTCTGCAGGAAATCTCGGTATTATATCGTATTAGACACTAAACAACGTTTTAGGCTACACGTTACAAAACTATTGCAAAAAACCTATTCCTCGTTAAAATTACTATACGCAAATCGTGATATTTTAAACTCTGCTCAAAAGAAAATGCTTACAGAATCTTTAGTCTTATCGCACTTTAATTACTGCAGTTTTATCTATGGTCCTTGCTTAGAAATGTATGATAGAAATCGCAAACAGAAGGTTCAAAACTGGTGTTGTCGATTCATCTACAATCTACGGAAATATGATCATGTATCTAATAGCATTAGCGAGCTCAAATAGCTGAAAATGGAAAATCGTTGGAAATACCAGTTGGGTTCGTATACACATGCTTTATTAACTTCCATGCAGCCATCTGCTAGCCTTTCTGATAGATTGGTCATTAGGTCTCAAATTCATTCTGCAAACATTCGTAATAAAGGTATGCACACAATACCGCAGCATTCGCAGAGGATTTACTTATAATGCTGTCTCAGTATATAACTCGATTCCCTCTCACATAAAAAATCTTGGTCTAAATAGATTTAAAAGCTCCTCAAAAAATCATTTTTTGAGTCTGCAATAACCACCATGCGTATGTCTAACTACCTAAATCAGAACAAATTAAATCAGAACAAATTAATTTAATCTTTATGTGCTATTTTTATATATTTTGCGTAGTCTCCTGGTTAAATAGAGTAGCCAGTGGCTAGATTTCGCCAGGAGGCTACAGATATTGTATTTTTCTTTTTATATTATTTTCAATAAAGGCGATTATTATTATTATTGTGTAAGCCTCTAGATTACGTCTTAGAATCCATACAAAGACGATTCAATGAAATCTTCAAGTTGCAATCTAAGAGAGCTGTTATAGCTGCAGTGACAAACCCCAGATTTAAAATGAGGTGGCATTACGCCTTTAGAGATACAGGCGTTCAAATATCTGCAAAAGATATTCAGTCTTGGGTACTCGATGCCGCTTTGGACTTTAAAGAGTTACAAGATTCTAAGCTAGTACAGTCAGTGAAAATGCTGAAGACACGTTTTTTGATTTTAAAGACGACAATGAAACATTCCAAACTCAGTTAGAATTTGAATTGTTGAAGTACTTGAATGATAAAAGAACAAACTTGGCAATGTTGAACGATTATGAAGTTATAAAGAAATTATTCATAAAATACAATTGTATTTTACGATCTTCATTTACACAAATTATCAACGCACCAAGACGTCACGCACGCAGTGACACCAATCAGGGCCGGATTTACTCTGGTGGAGGCCTCTTGGCAGAAATTGGTGGTGGCCTCCATTTAACTGCACGTTTAGGTTATAAATAAAAGGTGATTCAGTTTTGGCTTCCACATGAGTGTATTAAAGAAAGCACGGCAACATAAAAAAATATGTATTTATATGATTTATTGCAATCACACATAAAAGATAACATCATTCGAACGTTCACCTCGGCTCCTAAGACATAACGTAATTCGTTTGTCATAATTATCAATAACATAGCCGCATAACGCAGGCTCAATGTTGGTTATTTCGCGTCGGATTTCTTGTTTCAGCTCTGCAATGGTGTTCAGTTGGTTCCTGTAGACTCTACTCTTCAAACAATCCCAAAGAAAAAAGTTCAAAGGAATGATATCACATGATCTTGGCGGCCAACCTATGTCACCATTTTCTGAGATAATGCGGCCTGGAAACTTTCTGCGTAATAACGCTATTGTTGCTACTACTGTGTGACTGGTAGCACCATCTTGTTGGAACCAAAGACCTTCGATATCCATACCTTCTAACTTGTCCCACAAAAAATCTGTAATCATGCTCCGATACCGAACTGAATTGACTGTAACAGCATTTTCCTCATTGTCTTCAAAAAATACGGCCAATTTTGTCGCCAGAGTACAAGGTGCACCATATAGTCACTTTTTGAGAATGCATTTTCTTTTCGAAAGTCTCTCTTGTATTTTTCAATCCCCAACTACGACAGTTCTGCTTATTTACGTAGCCACCGAGATAAAAATGCGTCTCATCACTAAAGAGGATCTTTTTCGAAAATCTGTCTCCTTGTTCACGCTTCCATGCGGCAAACACACGGAGCTGTAGATGTGTGTTATTTAAAGTTTGTAAGAATATAAGTGTAAATCTTTGGTCAAAATTCGCTGCATAGTAGAGTACGTAAGGCCCAATTGCAACGATTGATTCAAAAGAGATGTTCTTGGTTCTTCGGTTACACTTTCACGCACGTTGCCAATATATTCTGCTCAGAGCAACCTCTACGAGCATGTTGTGCGCTACGAGTATGTTGTACGCTCAGAAGGTCGATTTTGAACACCGTATTTTTGCTCGGTTTCCCATTTTCGCAATAGGCTTGGATAATTTTAACGCGTTGTTCTGTCGTGTATTCTAGCATGACTAATATTGTTTATGCTTCTAGGTTACAAATCTCAGTTTCACATTCACAGATAACTTGATGTTTTGAAAATATTTATCTGTATCATGTGAAAGCCAAAACTAAATCACCCTTTATATCATAAGAAGACTGCATCGATATGTTATTGAATGTCGATAAAGTAGAATACCGTTCTTCATTTGTTTTTTGTAACTAATTATGACTAATGTAATCAAAAATATTTTCCTTAAAAAAATCAAAATTTTAATTAAAAAAAATTTTTTTATCCCGATTATTGATCTTTATTCTTTATAATGCATACATAATTTTTTTTGGTGAAGGCCCTATTTTGGTGGAAGCCCCTAGACACTGCCTCAATTGCCTACACGGTCAATCCGGTCCTGACACCAATTTTAAGAAATTAGTGTTACCGAAAAGCAATACAAATCTTTTATATAGTAAATAATATCCTTGTTAGTTATATTGTTGAGTTAGCTTGGCTTTTTTGTATATTTCTTAGTTTTATTTTCTAGTTTATTTTGCTTTTGTAAACTTAAATTGTGGTATAAATTGTTATTAAAATACATGTATATCTTTTGTAGTTCTATATATCGATAATTATTATTGATAATTTGAAAAAACATAAAATATGACAAATTATATAAAATATAATTAAAACAATTTATTTTATTTTATTTCTGTTTAATATCATTATTATTTTAATTTTTTTAGTAAGTTGATGAATAAGCCACTTTCACAGAGCAAGTTTCATTAATAAGTACCTTGATTGTCGCTCAAAAAGTAAAAAGAAAGTCCGAAGTTTCTATTCGATAACATTGATAAAGATGTTACTTTGCAGTACTGCAAGTAGCTGGGAATACTGGAAATTATTTAAGGAGTATTTACTTAATACTGGTACTCTGCCTTTTAAAAAAGTACTTGCAGTACTTGAAACTACTGTCAGTACTTGAAACTGCTGCCAGTACTTAAAAGTAATCTTAAGTACTCAGAAGTACTGGAAATATCTAAAGAGCATTTACTTAATACTGATACTGCAAAGTTTGTATTTCTAGTATTTTACTGAATATTCCAAGTACTACTGAAAAGTACTGGTACTTAGTACTGCAAGTAAAAGATTAATTGTTTGATACTGGATACTGGTTACTCCCAGTACCTTTACTGAGTACTGGTCACAGCTCTGTACGTAAGGCAGTCACTATACGGAAGCGTAATTTAGTTATAGGTAAACATGAGATCCTAACTACACATATTTCCTGCTTTTGATGACACTTTTTGTTGCTGAAATGTTCTTCCGTTACGAAAAATTTTAGTTCAATTTAATTCGAAGGTAACAACACCACTTGCTATTAACCTTCTACTACAAATACTCAAATAATTCTTTTATTTTACCTTGCTGACATCTCTGAAGCTGCCAGAACGTTTAGAACATAATAGTGTTTTGTCACAAATTTCTAGTTTTTTTATATTTTATTATACAGTAGTGGACAAAAAAAACGCACATACAGAAAAACTTTTCTTTTTTAATAGATGATTTTAAAATTTTAAATATTTCTATCATTAAGTAGTAAATGCTTCCAATACTATGTGATTGCAATGAAGTACTTGACGATTTGATCTTACTAAATAAACATTTCATAGCCAACTTAGTTTATGTGTATAACCAAATACTACATCACAAATTTTGAACTTTTATTATTCAGAATATGGCATAAAAACAAAAAAACTGATAACAAATAGTTATTTATGCAACAAGTGAGTAAAGTGTATCTTTTTTTCACGAGAAGGAAAGTTTGCCGCACGAGCCGTAGGCGAGTGCGCAAATCCGCCGAGTGAAAAAAAATAATTTTACTCACGAATTGCATACAAAACTTTTTTCACGTTCGTAATAAAAATCAAGAACTACCTACTTCAATAACGGCTTTCTCGATGCGTCACATCAATGCGTTCTAATTTCTGACAAATGCCAGTGGCAGCCTCCTATGTGTTTAAATATTTTGCGTTAAAAAATGACACGTTGTGATACTTTTTTTCACTCAAATGCGTGAAAAAATGAACCGATATGGCACTTTTTTTCACGCTTCTATCGCGATGAAACAAACGCATCCTTTATAAACGAAAATTAATGAAAAATGTTGCACTTTTTTTCACGAACGTGAAAAAAGATTATTAAGCAAACATTTACCTCCATATTAATGATAAAAATATACTGTTAATATTTTGTATTTCCACCCTTAGCTTTAATAACTGCCCTACATCTATCGGGCATACTAGATATCAATTTTTGTATATACGCAGGGCTTATTTCAGTTTCCCATACGCGTCTTATTGTGCTTCTAAGGTCTTCTTTAGTTTTCGGATGGTTTTCAGTAATAGCTCGCCCCATTTCATACCAACAATTCTCAATCGGGTTGAGATCTGGACTATTACCGGGCCACGTTAGGCAAGAAACTTTTTGTTTTTTAAGAAAATCTTGTACCTAGACGTAAATCAATAATAATAAATTATTAATTAATGCTTTAACTTTATTATTATAGCAAAAAATACCTTCTTGGCTCTGTGACACGGCGCTGAATCATCTTGAAAGATTCCACTTTTCAACCTTCCAAAATGTCGTTTTATTGTTGGTATTAAATGTTCCTTTAAAACATTTATGTATATTTCAGCATTCATTGTGCCACTTAAAAAATAAATATCACCCACTCCCTTACTAGATATACACCCCCACACTATTTGATATGAATCAAATTTAATTGTTTGTTTCAAACACTCTGGTAGAAATTCTTCACCTGGACGACGACGCACATATTGAATACCATCTGACCCGCATAGATTAAACTTTGATTCGTCTGAAAATACTACCATATTCCATTGACTTTCTGTCCATTTGACATGTTCTTTTGCCCATTTTAATCTAGCTGCACGCATCTTTTTAGTCAACAAGGGCTTCTTCCTTGGACGATAGGCTTTTAAATTAGTTGAACACAATCTACGACGAATAGTTCTTGTACTAACTGACGGGCCAGCATGTTCTATCCATTCTTTCCTTAATTCAGTGGAGGTTGCTTTTCTATTTTTAATAGCCAGTCTTTTTAAAACACGATCTTGTTTGTCAGTAGAAATCTTCTTTCTTCCACTTCCTTTTTTCCTATCCACGGTCCCAGTATCATTTTTCTTTCTTATTAAACGTGAAATAGTAGAATGATGACAACCTAATTTAGCACTAATATACGTCATAGAACACCCTTCATCCCGTAATGCAAATGCAACACTTTTTTTTTTCGCGGAGTTAAAGGAGCCATTTCCACAACGGTTTAATGACAACTGCAACTACAGCAACAATGATATTGTTTTCTTAGATATAGAGACTTGATTGTAATAAAACAAAATAGAGTCAGGGGCTACTATGTTATAGGTAATTAAATTTTAATACCAAATGCTTTAATATAAAACAGGAAACCCAATAATTCAGAATATGGGGTATGTGCGTTTTTTTTTGTCCACTACTGTAGTTGCAAATTCCAAGATTATTTCTTGAACAGTTAAATATAGTATTAAAACTATAACAAAGATATTATATCTACTATTGTTGATAGCAACGGTATCATTATGCAATGCTCAAAACGTAAGTATCATAATTTGTCGATCTTTCTACCTATGTATGTATATTCAACGCCAACGAATGTATGTAACTTGATGAATTTTAATAAGATTAGATCTCGAGCTATTTTAATAATAATTATTTTGTAGGAAATATGAATAGCAAAAATAGTTATGATCACTGTTCTTGACTTACTTGGTATGTGATTTATATTCTTTGTTGCAGCTGACTTTTCGTCAAAACCAGTACGACGCCGACGTAACAATGGACAGTGCTAAGCATGCGTGGTTCAACGTGCTTACAACGTGTTTATAGGTATTTCAAAGCAGATTTTGTTTTATACGAGTACAATCGAACTACAAGGGTATTCAACGGTTCATGGGAACAATACCTACACTTCGGAAGAGATTGATGGTGTTTATAAGGTCTTAATATTGTTTATTTCTTTGCTTTAATTTTTCAATTTACTTTTGAAGGTGCACCTTCAACTTTACAAATTTACGAGCAATGAATACCGTTTTTTTCCTGTAACTTTTAACTACAATGTCTGTGGGGAGTATAAAAGAAACACGTTTGATTTTAAAGACGCATTTGCTAACCGAACTAATGCCAACTATTGCGACCTGAAAAGGGCTGGTATGTCTACTTAAGCTATATTTCTCAGTTGTACTGTTTTACTTTGGAGGGTTCTTATTATGCCATAATGCCAGATCTTTCGAAGTTTCCGCCGCATATGCCGCGTGGTTTATATGAAAAGGTTTGCACATACAGTGTGTCCCAATTTCGATGCTCACTATTGGGATCTCGGAAATTGTAAAAGATACGAAGTCGGTTAAATTAGAAAGATTTTGGCTATTTTGGAGATCAGTTTACTTATGCTTTTGTTTTTTCAAAAAAGTTCACGGCTCACTAGATATTTGCTAAAAACGAAATTATTTTATTTTTTTTTAAGTTAAATATCTCAGGAACGAGCAAAGATAAAATATATTTTTCTTCTGTGGGATAAAATACTTGATATCTAAATTAATAATAGTTTTTTCCATTTTTTTTTCTATTTTTATTTGTTACGTGCATTATTATTTTTTTTTTAAATTAATAGCATGTATTACACTAGTTATATACTATGGTGTTTCTGAGAAGCTTCAACGTTAAAACAATGTTGACCGCCTCATTAAAAACTATGTTGGCATCCAATATAGTTCCAACCTAACTGTTATAATGTTATTTTAAAATTCGCACTAAATCCGCCCCTGTCATTCAATTTCGTTCAGGTATTTGCTTTCCTGACGCGTAATATTTAAATTATTTCATTCTATAAACGAATGTTTGTTACAATGTTATTCTAAAGAATTAATAACTTTGTGGTCACGACTTCTGGGCTCCGGTAGACGTGTCTTTTGCTATTTTCCAATATAAAATTCCTGGACCCTTAGTCGCAAATATTGGAGTCACACAGTCTCGGTTGAGTCAGGTTTAAGCTGGTAAATCTACGAAGTGGAATTTTTCATTAGCCCATAAGAATATCTGCATTTTAACCTGTTAGGTCGTGTATCTGACTTTCCAACCCCACTCCAGTAAGTACAAATTGCGTAACAAGAGACGCAGAGAGGATAGGCATTACGTTGATAGCTGCGTACTCGAACCAACGTGCGGGTTAATTTCGGTGTTCCCCTACAAATCCGAAAATTGGTTACAAACCGAATTTAATTGAAGCGATTCTCTTAGTAAAAGAGAGAGCGGACCCGAGAAACCCTATTTCGTCGGGTCTTTGTCGTGTTATTCACGGAGGAAAGCCGGTTTGTTTACCGAAAAGCGGTGCTTAGAAAGCTTTGTTATTGTGGGAAGCGTTTTTGCTTCAATTATAGTTACGCTGGTATTTCCCAGGAAATAAAAATTGTAGAGGGTAGAAACGCAACAATTTTGGTCCCGTTGGTGCAACGTTAAAGGGTCTGTCGAGAACAGAAACTGCCCTCCTCGTAAAGACTTGAACTGTGTGTGTATTACATTTTGGAAGCTCCGTGATCCGAATGGACTAAGTAAACTTAAAGAGCGTTTGAGACTCAAAGTGATTTTAGTTCATAAAGCTGGTGTATAAACACTTGGATTTTGTTCTTGTGTTTTTTGTTTTGGTTAAAGTTAACAAAAGTGATTGATCTTCGAAATCTAAGTTCCCTTGAACATTGGTGGGACCCGGCAAACGTGAATGAGCTGCTGTCGTTGGGAATCAGAGACCTACACATATCACCTGGAAGAAAGATTGCCTTTATATGTAAGAAAGACCTGTTTTGTTTTGTTATTTGAGTTTTAATGATTGTTTCACTTGGTGAAAGACTAGGAGAACGTGGAATTTGTGAAACATGTCGTACGAAAACCTTGCTTAGGCAAGATTAGTTTCGTATTTTCTTATTGAATTATAATATTTACGAGTAATATTTCTAACTAATTTGTAACAGGAACGTTCCCAGGTAATTTTAGCTGGTGTTTGTTAAATTACTGCAACATAATCTATAACTTTTGGCTACCGTTTCTTTGTTATTAGATATAAAGTTTATTTGTTGCTATTTCAAAATTCATTGTCAAGTTTATCTTGTATTAATTAATTTAATATTTAGATTTTGGCCTTTTGTTTCATATTTTGAAATTTTAACATAACAGAATCTTTTTTTGTTTATTGTAATAACTTGTTTTATTGTTATTTTCTCATTATTTTTTTATCAACTTTGTTCTTCAGTAAAGAAATTAATTCATACCTTTTATTGATATTCTTTCGTAGTGTTATTTTGTTCTTTTATATTCTTGTTTATGTGTGTTTAACTTATTTTTTTTATTATTGTTTTAATAAATGTAAGAAAGGTCGATTATTTATATTTTGTTTTCTTTGTAAGTGGATCCCTGGTCCAGACGAAGCAGCGTTAATCTTGTTACTTTGTTCGTTTGGCTATTAAAAAGCACGGTGGTGATTAGTCTAAATTTCAATTAAAGAACACATACCTTTGTTCAAGAGAGAAGTAAATATTAAACTGGTATTTCTTTCTTGGATCATTTTAAAGGAAGGAAGTCTTCAGAGGACTTCCTTGGCAAAATTAATTCAGACAAATCACGTGTTTATACAGTTTTTTTTTATTTCGTGTTGAGTCTCAATTGTGAAACGTTAGAGCGAGTTTCAATAAAGCTTCCACGAGGTAAGTTACACACAGGGTGAGGTTTCGCAAGAAGCCTATATACAGGGTGTGGGGTTCACGAGTAGTCGCGTGACCGACCATCAGAACCCTTTGATCTACGACTGCTGGCGCCCTCTTTTGTGAACATCTATCAGTCAGTCTAATAAGAGTTTCGGAAATCGGCGAGCTTTTCTTAGAGTGTGCTTAGGTAAGTTCATTTGAGAATCCACCCCATCTGAGGCATGAGCTACGGGATTTAACATCAGCCATTGGTCGTGACGGGACTGGTGCATACTTTTGAGCACTTTCCCGTTACACTGTGCTACTAGGGTTGTTATTGTTTGAACAGACCTATCTTACTGTAATATTACTGTGACCTTTCACAGGTTAATTATTATTAGCATTTTTTCCGCGGTATCACTTAAAACTTCGCTTAAAACAAAGTTTGATATCGAATGTTATGTTATACTTTCACACTTCCCGAATTATATGTAGTTTTCCTAATTAAGGTTAAAACATATATATATAGTGGTAGCCAGTAAGATACGGCCTTTCTCTCATACTTTTCTCTTACACAGTTACTCTACTACGGTTACTCTTACTTTTTGTTAGTCAGCCGCTTTTCACGTATTCAAGATTCAAGTAAAGTGTATTTATTGTGTTTTATTGTTTTATTATTTTAATAAATATAATGAAAAACGTAGTTGATCTTTAAATTCAAAAAGCATCGAGCTCAAGCTACACTGTATCAATTTGTTGTTAACTCTTCGGTTGTGGAAATATTAAGAGTCCTATATTTTTTTATAATTTGTTTCTGACTGCCCAAGATTAGCACCCTTTAGTAGGCTAGATGAAGGCCGTGCTCGTCGTGTACTACTGTCGCTAATAGAAAAAAATATTAAACGTATTTGAAAATAAACTCACTCAAAGTACTGGCTCCGTTGCTTGAGCAATCAACGTTAGTCACAGTGCAGTTCATCAAGTATTGCAAGAAAATGATTTATACCCATATCACTTCCAAAGAGTTCAAGGGTTGCTTCCGGAAGATTATCAGCAAATGATGCGATTTTGCGAGTGGTTGCTCCATCAACAAGAAGATAATAAAAATTTTATAAGAAACATTTTGTGGACATATGAATTTACTCCAAATAGAATGTTTAATATTCATAACATGCATCAATGGGCCGATGAAAATCTACATGCTTGCAATCAAACTAGCCATCAAATTCGATTCAGTGTCAATTTGTGGCCTTGAATTTTTACTAACATGCTGATAGAACCACAGATTTTGACACATCGTTTAAATGCAAATAACTATGTTCATTTTCTTACCAACAATTTCCCGGACCTGCTAGAAGACGTGCCTTTAGCAACCCGTATGACTATGTCGTTTCAAATGGACGTTTTATTCGATATTAAACTTTGTTTTAAGCGAAGTTTTAAGTGATACCGCGGAAAAAATGCTAATAATAATTAACCTGTGAAAGTTCACAGTAACATTCCAGTAAGATAGGTCTGTTCAAACAATAACAACCCTAGTAGCACAGTGTAACGGGAAAGTGCTCAAAAGTATGCACGAGTCCCGTCAAGACCAATGGCTGATGTTAAATCCCGTAGCTCATGCCGCAGATGGGGTGGATTCTCAAATGAACTTACCTAAGCACACTCAAAGAAAAGCTCGCCGATTTCCGAAACTCTTATTTCCAGCTCATTGGGGGATTGAAACACGAACCTGGCTGAATCAAGAATTTCCAGAGCGATGAATTGGTCATGGTGGTCCGATTTTGTGGTGTCCAAAAAGTCCAGATTTAAATTGCTTTCATTTTTTTCTAGGGGATGCTAAAAGCTCTTGTTTATCAAGAAGAGATTGGAACCGAAGACGAACTGATTCAACGGATCAACCATACAGTTACCATAATAAGAAACCAAAATATGCTTGAGAATTTGGAAAGAGGTATCATTCGCCAAGCCACAAAATGTCCAGAGTTTGGATGACCTCATTTTGAACATCTTTTGCATTAAGTGCTTTTACATACCTAATATCTTGTGATTAGAATAGTTTCAAATTACTGTATTTGAAAATTATACGAAATCTTAATGTGCATAACTTACCTAGAAACATTAATAATAACGACTTGCAAAAAATGTTACTAAGGTAACCAAGTTAATAAACTTTTGAGTTATTCTTATTCTACTTACAAGTTTGGAAAATATACGTTTAAGACGAACATTTTTATAACATTTTTTGCTCAATTTTCCAAGCAGAATCGAGTGGTGCTATTATTCTCCACCTGAAATAGTACACCCTGTATAACAGTTAACGTTAATTTCGAAATTTGCTGCTGTTATTTCTAGCTTAGTACAAAAAAAGTTTTAAATTTTTTATTAGCGTTCAAGAGATTAGTAAGGTCTCTTCTCAATATAACACTTACAATTACACGCGAAAAAAACAATGTAAGTAACTTTGTTGTCGAGGGCCGTGGTGCAAGTACTCACATGTACGACCCTGATTTTGAAAAACTTGCTTGTAAATAATTAAAGGCTAATTAAAGGCTCTCGATGTTGTTCTTAGAAATTAAATTTCCTTTCGATTATTTTCGCCTAAGTGAACTCCATCACTTTTGGTTTGATTCGTTTTCTAAAGAAGTACTTAACAAATTGTCGAATATGGAGATTTGCGATGCCATCGTGAAGCTTTTAATTAGTCTTTAATTATTTACTACTTTCATCCAGATTTATTAAGTCCGTGTCGTAAGTTCTTCTAATTATTTCTAAAGCTAGCGAAACCTTTAAAATTTAAGAATGGGGCACTTAATTAGCCTATAATTAGCCTTTTATTTTCCCTATGGTCCCATATAGTTTTTACAATATGGCTCCGCCTGCTTTATATTACTTTAGGATTGGATGCGATAAGTGACATTTTCCATTTACGGTTTTTCGTGTTTTACATGGAACTGCCCATGTCTAGCGTTCTGGCGTTTTCACCAAAGTACTTGTATTTTCTCACTTTACGAAAATTTATAAACGCCAGATAGTTAGGATTCGTGGAAAACTAGACTTTTTTATAATTTCCACTACGAGCGCATGCCCACACCTAGCTCGTTGAAATTTTCACCAGAGTACCTAGATATCTTTCTGAGTCGATGTGTAACAACTCTAGAAAGCTAGGATTCAGGTCTTCTTTGTCTATTAGTGGCTTTTGTACTACTAGTGTAATCTTTGTAAACTAAAGTAGACCGCACATTCGTATTTGATTTTAATATCAATCGTGCATGTTTCTAATCGTATCGTTTTTCAAGTTTTCTTGTCTCAAACTCTCAATACGTAGCAAAATTAATATAAAATCTTATGTAAATAGACGGGATTAACTTTGTTACCGTTACAGCAATCAATTTTTAACAATTTCGTTATTTCCAACATAAATTGTTATAAAACAATAAAAATAACATAGTATTGCTTATGTACGTTGATCTAATCCAGATTTTTTCGATGACAAATGGCTGCTAATAGAATGACTCGTTTCTATAATTCCTGCTACATTTTTGTCGTGTTGGTAAAAATACCTTCTAAAGACTAGAATTTTTCATTGAGAAATGTTGGTAGTATCAAACAGATTGTTTGTTTTTATTTGAAATCAGCAGAGGTTAGGTTGTCATTAAAAACAAGAACACATGTCTGAGTTGCACTCTAGAAAAAGGAGAAATCGTTTAGATGCCAAATTTAAAAAAAAATCAGTTTTGAAATGCCAAGCACAATTTTTAGAATTAAAACCCCAAATGTCACTCAAAGAGCAATATGCGAGACTATGTGAAACTTTAACGTACGGTAAGATTTATATTGAAAAACACATTGTTAACAGAAAATACTTTTATTATTGGATTAGCAGACGAGTAATTTATAACATAATAAAATATAGAGAATTTATTCTTTAAATAGCTTAACTACTTAGAACACGTTAAAACGGAAGTAAACTCTACTGGATCTAGAGCATTACTACATAGAATTATTTTGGATATTGGCTTCCGATACAAAACTATAAATAACAGCAAAGTGTCAACAACAACATATTATTAATGCAAAAGTCAGCTTCCTTTGAAAATATCTAAATTCTCATGCAACATTTCACACTCTGATGAAGACATGGCTGGAGATAAACCATAATCTTCTTTATATGCTAACTGAAGTTTACGCCGGAATCTATTCTAATTTTTTTTCTTTCTGGAAGTTATCCAATTTCTAGTACACTGCAGTTTGTTAGCTTATTGTGTTACTCCCATTAGATTATTGTTGTTCTTTGGTTTGCTGTTAACTAATTAATCATGTATTTAACTAATATGTTTAATCTAAATCTAACTAAACTAACTTTGAAATTCTTTTTTTCATTCAAAAATGTTCTCATATTTTAAAGTTACCTTTGTTTATGATTTAAAATAAAAATTTATTTTTCGTGTTCATTACTTTAATATAAATTGCAATGAAAATGATTTGCACATAAAAAACAAATTTACTGCATTCTAACATAACTTATTTATACAACATTTGTTTCACAGAGTTTTCTAGTGAGAAATTTGTAACTAGAAGTAGTGACACCAACGTAAATAAGTCTGGGGTATAACAGTGCATCCAATTGAAACCATAGAAATTTGAAATGGATTGGAATTATAGAAATGAGATAGGGTATACTTTTCTCAGCACATCACTTATTACTTACGGACTTTAGTTTCGAGTAGCTATTGAATGCGTTTCATTTATTTGGGACTTGGTACACTGGTACAGTTCGATGTACGTTCCCCTTACTCCTCAAGCATGTTCATTACTGGTACATGAAGCACTCGTGCGTGTTTTATGTTTAACGCGTGGCTAGTTCTTGGTTTTTCTCTACAAAGAAATTCAATCTAATTTGTTAATAGGAGAAGTCTGTACCCATTTAATGTGACTTTTTCCCAGAGTACCTACCTACTATTTGTTTCACTTTGCGAGAATGTAGTACACAAAGACGATAAATTGAAATGTACCTCGCATAGCGTATATTTCATATACTTTGTTTACAAGGAAACAACGTCGAGGGCGAGGTGCGGTCAAGAGTAAGGAAGGAGGTAGCTAAAGGAAATATGGTGAACGTAAGTTACGCCGTAAGCGCAATGCTGCGCTTGAGGGAAAGGTCACAGAATATCGTAGTCAACACGCAGTCGTTCGCTTAGACTGTGACCTGCTGTTGGAGGAATGAAAAATGTGAATAAATGAGTCCATTTCAATTTATCGTCTGTGGTAGTATACGTTCTTATGGCTCTTGGACAACCGTTAACGGGGCTACTGTGTTTGCTAAGTACCTTCCATACTAGAGTCCTTAAATTAGCAAGGCAAAAAAAACAGAAACACTTTTTTAGGTAGTTTTAGAAGTATCAAGTTTTCAATACTGAAATAATAAGAAGTTTTTAGAATTTAACTTTAATTTATTAAGCGTCGGTTTTTTCACCTGTCTATAAAGTTCTTTATAACTTTATGTGATGGATAATTAACAAAACTGTCTATTCATCATCCCATAGTGCTTATCCTTCCAATAAATGT
Organism: Ignelater luminosus; assembly: GCA_011009095.1. Lineage (NCBI taxonomy): Eukaryota > Metazoa > Arthropoda > Insecta > Coleoptera > Elateridae > Ignelater > Ignelater luminosus. The sequence continues at coordinate 499,967 of VTPC01091033.1, read as the reverse complement.
AGTTTTGTGATCTATAACTTAAAAGCTACTTGAACTAGCCAATAAACAGTTATTGTGCAGATAACTTATAACAACAAACAGTCTCGAGTTGGATTAGGTCATAATGATGCACGATATATTTAATGATGAACTTGATTTTATGATAGATCAAGATATGGTATGATATCATTAACATTGTAAATCGTGATCGAAGACGTTATACCAAGAGACCTATGTAGGATAAATAACTGAGAAATCTGGGATGACAAGGAATTGATTTAAAGATTTAGAATATCCAAAGTATGACATCAGAATCTAATGCGTTTTGCATACCATGGATGTTGAGGGATACGTAGCCTATTAACTTTTCTTCATAGTCTGTAAATGGAGAAATATTTTCTTTATCAACTTCACCTCCACCCGTATTGAATATCCCTACTTTATGTTTTGCTAATTTTGATTTGATCCCTTATTTAATTACATCGTACTTGTAGAAAGCTTTTGCATTAATAATTTTTATAATTAGGATACTTTTATTAAAAGAAAGAATAAACTAATAACGCAGAAACTTAAACTTTATTTTTATATGACAAAAAATTGACAGACAAGACAACAGTATCTAAAATAACTTGTTATATAATATTAAGTAATATATAATACACAGGGTCGCTACAAAGTATAGAAACACGCTACCACCGCAAAAACGGTAAGAGATAGACAAATAAAATTTGGAAAGCTTAAGGTAGGTATTTTTCGCCATGTTTTGCGAAGGTAATTAAAAACAAATCTTCAATTGTTTTTTCGTACTGCCGCCATATTGAATTTTCTTAAATTGAACACCATGTATATGATCCCATATTTGAATAGGAAGTTTCAAGACAAGTTCAATGATATAAGGGTTGCTATACTTACCTGGAAAGGTTTTGGAGATAATCGCTATTCTTTTGTCAGGGGTGTCCCTATTAAAAAGTATGGAAACACGCTGCTCCTGCAAAAACGGTAAGAGATAGACAAATGAAATTTGGAGATCTTAAAGTAGGTATTGTTTGCCATGTTTTGCGAAGATAATTAAAAACAAATCTTCAATTGTTTTTTAGTACGGCCGCCATCTTGAATTTCTTTAAATGGATCACCCTGTATATGACCCCATATCTCGATATGGATTTTAAAGACGAATTTAATAATATAAGAGTTGCTGTACTTATCTTGAAAGGTTTTGGAGATAATCCCTATTCTTTTGTCAAGAATTTCACTATTAATTTTTACCAAAAGCGAGTTACCTGTGAAACAGCAAAGACAATGGAACTAAAAAAATGATGCGCGATTATTTTATAAGTAATTAAAGTAAAAGAAAACCGTAAAAATTTTGCCCTTAGCCTACTTATTTAAAATAATAGATCGATGCTAGAACAAACTAAAAAGGTGGAATAAGACCAAATAGTGACGAACTGATGATAACAAAAACACAATATAATTTTATAAGAAGTGTTCAAAATGCGCTGCGTTAACTTCTTGGCAATGAAACAATCGCTTTTGAAATGTTCGTAAGGAATTTTGCAAATAATCTGGAGGAACTACTTGCATTAGGAATCCTTCCTTGAAGTTAAGAAATCCTTAACAAAAGAATAGCAATTATCTCCATAACCTTTCAAGATAAGTATAGCAACCCTTGTATTATTGAATCTGCCTTGTAAATCTCTATCCAAATATGGGGTCATATACAGGGTAATCCATTTAAAAGAATTCAAGATAGCGGCCGTACAAAAAAAACAATTGAAGATTTGTTTTTAATTATCTTCGCGAAACATGGCAAACAATACCTACTTTAAGATCTCCAAATTTCATTTGTCTATCTCTTATCGTTTTTGCAAGAGCAGCGTGTTTCCATACTTTTTAATAGGGACACCCCTGACAAAAGAATATCGATTATTTCCAAAACCTTTCAAGGTAAGTATAGCAACCCTTATATCATTGAACTTGTCTTGAAACTCTCTATTTAAGTATGGGATCATATACAGGGTGTTCCATTTAAAAAAATTTAACATGGCGGCCGTACGAAAAAACAATTGAAGATTTGTTTTTAATTACCTTCGCAAAACATGGCAAACAATACCTACTTTAAGCTTTCCAAATTTCATTTGTCTATCTTTTACCGTTTCTGCGGAGGTAGCGTGTTTCCATACTTTTTAGCGACCCTGTATAATAATAAAATAATTTTTTTTATATACAGGGTTGTACGAACAAAGGATTCTATTCAAAAAATATCCAATAGTACATACTTCTATCGTAGAACTGCTGCTGATCGTTCGATACCATTTAATGCTTTAAATTCACTCGCAATAATTTCCCATGCTTTTTGTGTTTCTTTCCACATTATAGAATCAGTTTTTTTTTATGTTCAATAACTTGAATATGCCTTATGACAATGTCCACTAAAAATCGTACTTCCAACTCACTAAAATTTTTAGATCGTTTCGGTTTTGAAGCCATAATTTCTAACAAATTTCGATTATAATATACTACTGATTCCACTTCACAGTGCACATTTCAAACGCTTCAAACGTTATTTTGATTATTTTAATGTTGCGATAAACAGGATATCCAGGTTATTCTCTATTTCTCTTTAACCTGCGAATATTAACGTCTATCTGTTTTACTCACACACACACACTCAGCTGAAGTCGATGCACTCCTGGCAGTAATGCCAACTCTAACATTTAAAAGATATCATCTTAATTACTATTGATAACCTCAATAATAATGAAAAGACAGAAAAAGTTATCCTGCCTATAAAATTTCTCCATAAATTTATCCTTTCATTTGTTAAAATGAACTTTATATAGAGGTGAAAAAAACCGACCCTTAAATGTGATTAGGGATTATGTGTGCTAGACCGAACGACAAGAATTTTGATAAAGATCGCTTTTTTCCATTGTGAAATAAAGACGAGTTATAATAGAACGCAGCTTGCTTTTGCATAGAAGCAATTTTTAAAAGTATCTCGCAACTTAACCTTTCTTAACTAAACCAGGGACTAGAACCCTTTTGAAATAAGGGTTCCGGTTCCAGTTTCGGTTCTACTTATTTTAGAAATATAGGTTTAGGTTCCGGTTCCGGTTCTATGTGGTTTAAAAGTAAAGGTTCCGGTTCTGGTTCCAGAATTTTTTTGGGTTCCGTAAGGGTTCAAATAAAAAAACATGTTTAATTGCTAAAATAAAATTTCGCGACTCTTTTAGCATATATTAAAACAGATTATTATACATTGGAGTACCAAGATTACATACATAATTCAAATGTTTGCTGCAACAGTCACCAATTTCAACGTTAGGTGCAATCTTTAAATAGGATAATCATTGTCTCACTTATTATGTTCAAGATTTTGGTGTTTTCCGTTTTGTTTTATAGTTACTTCTAAACTTGAAGACAGTAATGCAAAATTAATACCAAGCAAGCAAAATGCTACAAAGGGGGGAAAATTGGACTTTCAATAATTATCAAATAAGATTGTTCAAATTCAAAACTTGTGCATGATGTCGGATATCACCGAGAACATGTGACAATTAATGCAATAAATTTAACTGAATCATCAGATTTGCAAAAAAAAGCTAAAATTTAGAAACCTCAACAATATTTAAGAAAAGTAATCAATCTGGAACACATACAATTTATCAGTGCGTTTTTAGCGAATAACTAGTAATGTATAGCCTCTAAATGAAATAACTTGCAGTAACTTCCAAGTTCTAATCAACATGAAGCAGTTGTTATCTTGTTAGCTTTGTTTATTCTGCTGTGCTGGTCAATTAAGTTGGTCTAGTGTAAGGTGTAACGGTGTAACACAAGATGAATCAGTGCATTCGGAGCCAATGTAGGTAAAATAGTACATCACTAAGTAGCGACTACTACACCGCAAACACCAAATAGCAAATTTTAGAAAGGAATGAAACAATGAGTCTTGGAACCGAAAGTTGGAACCGAAAAGAATCGGTTCCTACTGCAAATTGAAAGGGTTCCGGTTCCGGTTCTAAATTTGACAGTGACCACAATAAAGGTTCCGATTCCGGTTCCGGTTCCGTTAAATTCAACCAGTTCCGGTACCGATTCCGGTTCTTTTGGGTTCCGGTTCTAGTCCCTGCTTTAAACCACATCAAGATTTAAATTTCCTAAACAGAAAGGACATTATAAGAATAGTCTTCTAAATTAGCCTTTCAAGAATCTTTCGAACACCAAAGGACTTGCCTCATGGTTAGAAAAAGCAGATTTTACTTCTTTGAGCTCTATTATGTATTTGAATTATATTAATTTAATAAAATAACATAATTGTAGGGACTCTATTCAGTATTTCTAGTGAAGATAATATTTTAAGGTTAGTCTTGCAAATGGAACCATTATTGAATCATAATCGCGTACCTAACCTAACCTTAAGTCTTGCGAAGTCTTGTTTTGATGCTTTCGGTGTTGCATTTGTTATTATCTAATTAAATTCATTCTATTCCAAAATGTTACAAATCTGCAGGATTTGTTTGAGGGAAATAAAAAATCAGAATTTCATTACTCTAGATGATCGTAAAAAATCATTACAATTAAAACGAGAAATCTCATTCTGTTTACCAGAAATTGTAAGTATACACATTTTCAGTGTAATCATAAACTTATCTAGATTCTTTTAGAGTATAAATTTAGTGAAGGATCCTGTACTTTGTGAATCTTGTGTAACAAGCTTACATGTGATGTACGTTTTTCAAAATAAATGTTTACGTACTGAAAATATCATTAAGAATTATATGTATAGTAATAAACTAGAAGTAGGAAGTGTCTCTTTAGTAGACTTTTATGAAAATGCAAAAGCTGAAAACTTACAATCATCAGAATTACAAACCTGCAATAAACCAGTGCAAAGTAATCGATTGCAATTGCCTCAAGCTGCAGTTTATGATCCCAATCATGATTTTATCGAAGATTTAAACAATGCTTTAGATAAGATATTGGAGAATGATACTTCAGGATTAATGAGCAGTATGCAAGTAGGTTTAAGTGAGCAGTGTTTGTTAAAAAAAGAAACTGGTGGAAATAACATTAATGAAAATCGTATGAACATTGATTATTCGATAGTGAAAGTAGAACCTGTTTTAGACACGAGCGAAGAAAGATGTTTAGATCTAAGCAGCATATTTGATAGCATGAATGAAGAGGAAGAGCAAGTGCCAGATCCAACCCCAAAACCATGTTTTATAAAACTTATACCGTTACAATATCAATTATTTCAGCAAACGACAAGCATGAGAAACAATGAAGATAACAAAACCAATCTTGATGGGGAAAGTGATACTAGACAGAATACTCTAAAGAAAAGAATATCATTTCCGTGTAAAATATGTAGCAAAAAGTTTTCATTGCAATTCCATTTGCTACAGCATATGAAAAGTCATGAACAGGATCGTCCAAATATGTTCACTTGTAAGAAATGTAACTTTACAACGTCTCTTCAAATTACTTTTCAAATCCATATGGATATGCATAAATATAATTCAAATTTGTAAAGGGTGGAATTTACAATAAAGTAAAAATTAAGATGATATTCAGTGAAAATAAATACTATTATTAATCTTTTAAGTAACCTCATACAATCGGTATTAGTTGCCAGAATTTATTTATTGTAAAATTACAGCAACTAAACGAATGATATGTTGTGCTCAAGTAATTAGAAAATACGGTTTTTCATAAGGAATAGAGTAATAATATAGGTTTAGGTTTTATCATGTATTTTTAGTTATTAACATTTATTCCTAAAATATAATTAGTTTGATACAAATACTTCAAATTCTTTCTTTTTTGTTGTAATTTTTTCAGGAGGATGTTTACAATGCAAACACAAATAAAAGGTAGGCCAGTCATTAATTATGTTCTGTAAATTCTTACCTTTTTGTCTGCTAAGTTTTGAGAATCAAAATTAAATTCGTGCAATTATTAAATTTAGATTACAGAAAATACAGCTGCAAAGATAAACTTGTGTTATTTAATAGACAATTCAAGAGTTTTAGTTTTACCTAAGGTTTGCACTAATTAAAAACACTGAGCTACATTGGAGTATCTTTGACATCTAAATATAAATTCAACAATTAAACATCAAAGTACCGTGAGGGTGAGAGCAACAAAAACCCAAGTCAAAGATACCCATGGATTCTAAATTTCTTGTCATTGATAGTTTCATATTAACAAAACAGTAAAACAAAAGCTATTAAAATAATACAAATGACATTTAATTTTTTTAGGTTATTTTTTAAGTGATTACAGTTAACATAATTCATAATTATAATAGTTTATAAAACTTTGTGAATTTAACAATAAATTCTCATTTAGAATCTTATTTTTGTAGTGGCATCAAGAATGAAAATGGTGAATGAGAATATTCAATAGTCAAAATGATTTTGACATTTAAAAGTTGAATGCTTATATTCATAATTTGCGGATTACTCTAAGACAACCTTTTAAAATTCCAAGGGTATCTTTGACTTTGTTTTTTGTTGCTCTCGCGGTATTTAGTAACTAAATAACACGCGATCATTAAAATTTGTTCCCAGAAGACTGTAAATTTTTTCCGGAGGGCGTAGCTTAGACGCAACGCATGTCAACACCTAACCTATAAACTGATAATTTTGCCTTGCTTCTAATGCAAACTGTCAATTTGACAGATAATTTTCCGGAATAAGCTAAGACATGATTTTTTCTTTCATAGCCTCCTGGGAACTTACATTTTAATGATCTCATGTTATAATCATTTAGAATTTATCTTGTTGGCTGATTTAAGTAGTACAGGAGTACAGGTATCACCACATTTTCCTCCTCTTTTAAATGACATACAGTCTTTGAAATAAACAGAAGTTTTCTTTTCTCTTCTAGGCTGGGATTGACTGAGTAACTCCTTTGATACATGGCTTGGAGATGCATAAGAGCATGTTAGACCTGAATGTAATGTTCGATCTTTTGGTATAGTAGAATCTTCCTCCAGAACAATTCTTTGATTTCTCCCTGGTGAAAATGTGTAATCTGGCTCTTGAATTACTTCTAATAGCAACTGGTTATGTATATAAATATAAACGAATTTATTTCCTCTATGATTTAAACCCAAATCCAGGCCCGCCGTAAGCGAGTGGCAGGGTGTGCACCGCACACGGGCAGCACGATCAGGGGAGCGGTAAATACAGCGATCTCGTCATTTTCATTCATTCTCATTAATCAGTACGTGGTTTGCTAGAAAAATTTCTGCAAATGGTTAAACAAACACAGATACAATTTAATGAATGGTTTTGTTGTTTTTCAAAATATTCGCCCTTAGCATCAATACACTTTTGCTTTTGCTCGAACCCATTCTCGAAGTATTTTTTCCAATCTGAAGCTGGTAGCTCAGAAATAAATAAATACCTAAATGCCTTGACGGTTGCTTCAGGTGAACAATAACGTTCACCACGCATCTTGTTTTTGATTGTCGGAAACAAAAATTTGGTGCTAGACCAGGTGAATATAGATAATACATCAATTTCACTTTTTCACCGACTAAAAAGTCGACAGTTTGTGAAGCTGTGTGGGCACTTGCATTGTCATCATGGTGAAGAAGGATGCGCCGATTGGATTGTTTTTACTGATTTCGCCGATGACTTCCGGCAAACAAACTGTTGTGTACCAGTCAGCGTTCACAGTTCTTCGTTCCTCTAAAGCTAAAACCACATGTCCAGAAATACGGAAGAAACAAGCGATCATTTGCTTTACAACACTGCGTGAACGAACAACTTTTGTAGGTTTCGACTCATCTCGAAACATCCAAACAGTGAATTGTTTAATTTCCGGCTCATATGTGTAGGTCCAACTTTCGTCACCATCAGTAACAATGTCGTACACTAAAATTGAATGATCTCGGTTGAATTTCTTCAGCATTTTGTCAATGCCCAAGGTGACCCTTATTTCAGATTATGTCACATGACGATCTCGCTCAAATCATTTCCCGAACAGCATCAACTTTAATGACAACAGACGTGGATGGACGACCTTCACAAAATTCATCACTGAGAAAAGAACGTCCACGCTGGTACTCAGCAAACCAATTATAAACAATTCTATTCGATGAAGCTTTCTCACTAAAAAGCTATTAAGTTGCTTACTTTTTTCAAAGCGCTATGTAAACAGAACTGGTTAGCTTGGGTACGAACTGTCAACTGAATTATAGGTTAGAACTGTTTCAAATTTAACAATGATACAACGCTGAAATAAAGCCTTATACAGCATTATGAAAAACGTTTACTTGTTATAACAATATTTTTTTCTTTGTGTACATTTATTGCATGCATTGTCTCGCAATTATTATGTTTCAGCCAGTTGATTGTGAGACAAAGTACCGACGCCAAACAAAAGACGATCGCAAATTGAGCTCAGAAAGGATTTTCTCTCCGCTACCCAGTTAGCACAACTACGTAAATTATAATTGATATTGGCGCTAGGTTAAAATAACGTTTATAATATGTATTGGAAACGTAAAATATACGTACAAATGTCCCACTTTTTTACGTAAAATGAATTTAAGAATTAGCGCTTAGATCAACATTACATGTACGTATTATGTACATTCAAATTATACGTAAAATTTATGTAAATTATGAATATCTCTTGTACATAAAGAAGCACCTACAATATACTTATACTGTACATAACATATACATTTAATATATGTACCATTTACATATAATAGTGTGAGGATACATACATACAAACATTCAAATACATCAACTTTTAGTTTAATCAAGGCTTACTTTGACATAAAAGTTCCATCTCTAATGCAACTTCCTCCACATGGAAATCGTGGATGAAAATTTTATGACAAAATATGCCATGATTAAATAAAAAATCAAGTAGGTACTAACATTTATTTTTTTTCATATAAAAAAGTTACAACGAGGGGGAGGTCAACATGATAAGTGGTTAAGTCTTGAAAGAAAAAAATAATTCATTGTAAAAATTGTTTGGGAAGATAGCATTCCACCAATATTTAGATTTACTATTGCTTTTCCTATGGTGCACTTCATCACCCCCCCAGCCTGTGTAAATTATTTTTGGTGATAATCTGCCAATAAAGAAGCTGAATCTTGTAGCCATTGCCTAGTAACAGTATTTTCACGGTACTAACAAATTATTGGGTAAAAAATCATGTCGTATTATATATAATAGAGGACCTTGTTTGGGCCTGCCTGAAACATTATGTATTTTACTTTTGCCTTTAAGAGCTGTTTAACACAGTAAAAAACAAGGTTTGAGAATAAAACAAAAACATTTCAACAAAACATTTTAATAATGATGTCAAGCATTAACATTATCATTATCATTTTTATTAGTTATTTTATTACCCTTTTCTGCATTGATTCTTGTTTGGGTCTGCCTGAACCCATTCTTTTACTTTTTGCCTCAAAAGTCTTATGATCATATATGGCAGAGTTGGGACCACCGCTTAGAATCCCTGAAACAATACAAATAAGAAAAACTACCAGTAGTGGCAGCTTAGTAATAAGGAATACATTGCACTTACGGCTTATTAGTTTTATGACATTCAAATAGTTCAATCTCCTCTTTCCCTTCCTGCCCTCCCAACTGAAAAGTTCATTGGTGAAGATTCTATCAAAATTCTCTTAACCGTGTCTTCAACACTAACTCCACCAATACTTTGTAGAAACTGGATCTAAAATAAGTAATTGGCTTACTATGAAATTTAAAAGGCACGTCTTTACTTACATTAAAAAATAAGGAATTCACACACAATATCAGTTCCTGCACCAGTCAGTCCAGCCGACACTTCCAGTGAAAATCTAACCTGAGAATAAAAATAACTATTAATTTTAGTTGCACGAGGATTTATAAAATAAACTTATTTCATACTACAGAAGGAGTTGAAAATGTTTGTCATTCTTAGTTAAAGCTGAGGTGTAATTTTATTTAAAAACATTTTATTAATGCAAACACAAGATTTGACAGCTGCCTAAAGCCTATGTATTTTTTTTTATTTATATGCCTATTTATGTAGGTACAACAAACGGTAACCGCAAATAATATACTATAAAAGCTTGTTTACACTTAGCGTTTAAAGAAGGAAATAACATAAATAGTATTGCACTTACCTCGTTTCCACTAATAATCAAAAACACAAATAAATAAATAAACAGAACTAAATGGTAGTAAAGCAAGGGTTGCGTCTTCCTTCCTTCTTCGTTTATTTTCGTTTATCTTCGTTGAACACGTTGGTATACTCACCGACGCGCGGAAATGTAAATTATAGTTTATTTCTATTGACAACCCGTTTATGCACAAAAACAATAAAGAATATTATAAAATGTAAATAATTTATAATAATTCTTATTGTTTTCTTTACTATAAAGTACACAGTTATTTGGTGCATTTGAAACTTAGATTTGAAACGTCATGTTATTATGGGTATAATATTACAACGTAGATTTTTACTTATATACTTATAAACATATTTTACGGACTGAAAATTCAAATATTAATATATTTGTTGGTGTAAATATCAAAATTCTAAGTGTC
>VTPC01091033.1:441825-489400 GCA_011009095.1 Ignelater luminosus | reverse complement strand
GATTCTCAAACATTATGGCTTAAATTACTCGCCGAAAATCTCCATTTTTTACATCTAATTTATGTATATAATATGATTATAATTGACCTATATATTATATAAACATATTTTATGAACTGAAAAATCAAATATTAACACACTTGTTGGTGTAAATATCAAAATTATAAGTGTTGATTCTCAAACATTATGGCTTAAATTACTCGCCGAAAATCTCCATTTTTTACATCTAATTTATGTATATAATATGATTATAATTGACCTATATATTATATAAACATATTTTATGGACTGAAAAATCAAATATTAACACACTTGTTGGTGTAAATATCAAAATTCTAAGTGTTGATTCTCAAATATTATGGCTTAAATTACTCGCTGGAAATCTCCATTTTTTTATATCTAATTTATGTATATAATGTTATGTATATGCATGTGTGGCAATAGTGTAAGTTTAGTAACTAATGTAAGTTAGGTTAGCCACTTAATCAGAAATGATATATACACTCAAGAAGTATGTAGAATCCAAGATGGATGTTAATGTTTTTGTCATGATATTTATATAATAAAATATATAAAATTAAACGTGGATTTTATAACAAAACACTCTTCAAATAAAAGAAAGAAAAACTAACGAAAATCGAGAAATCTACTTTTTTTTAAATATCTCTGAAACTGTTCAAGATATCTAGATTTTGCAAACGCCAACAAAAAGGCCCTATAAATAGCCAACTTTCATCCCATTTAACCGATGCTTCATAGTTCTCTGGCAAACGTATAATTTCGTGCGCCCAACTAGAAAGATTCCTGCCCAAACCATAACTCCACCGCTGCCAAATAAATGTACCTCTTCTATAAGGTTTCGTCGATTTTGCTTGTTTGAAGACCTTCATACCCTCACACGTCTACAATCACTATTTAACGCAATTCTGGATTCATCAGTAAACATAACACATAACCCAGTAAGCACAGGTACATAGCTGATCTGTATATATATAACAGAACAACTTACTTAGTGCTTTAATGTTATGTAACTGGTAACATACATGTTACCTACATTTAAGGAGATAGTACATGGTCACTGGATGTATCATATATGTATCTGATACAAGTTAGATACATATATGATACAAGTTAATACATATATGATATGTATCTGAGATCTTGCCTTTATATTACGGTTAATGTATATTATACACTGCAATTCTGCAAAGAAGCTTTTGATGCTCCTTCTTGTTATATTGATTCAATAATACACTGTAAAAATATGGTTAAATTGACTATACTGTATGATTAATATACACACAACCAAATATATTATTAACTACACAAATTAGAAATTGTTAAATACTTATTGGCATGATAACTATAATTAATTATTGTATGTTGTTCTGTAATGTAGACCACAAACCCTAGTAAAACCAACAAATTGAAAATGTTACATTACAATAAGCTAGGATCGGTTATAATAAATAAAATACAAAATTCATATCTCCCCACAAATACCTAAACTTTATATAAATATCATATATTATTAAATATATTTTATATGTATATATAATATAAATAAATATACAACAATAAAAATACCTCCAGATGATCGTTTCGTCCTTGTTTGGACTCATCAATGGAAGATAACGAAAGTCGATGCTTGCACGTTTCATACTGGTTATATACAAATCAAATATAACATTTAACAGTATGAAAATACTAAGGCGCCATCTACTAGGAACGCCAAAAAAATAACAACGTATTGTATTATAAAGATTATAGTTGTTCGTCAATTACAGCGAATCATTATTGTTACAATAACTAAAAGATGTTTTAACTAAAATTAAATTGTCATTTTAACAATGGGGTTCAAATAGTTATGGCTCCATTTGTAAGATTTTAATGTGACGTCTCTGATACATATAAGATACATTACAATATTTACATATCACTGATGCTACAGATACTATAGTAAATGATACATCTCAGATACATCTTTTGTGATTGTATCGGATATATAACAAAATAAAGTAACTGATATGTAAATTATATGTATCTTTGTTACATTACCATGTTACCCAAATGAGCTTTAATTGTTATGTATCAGATATATGTGTGCTTACTGGGAATACATTCTTCATTCTATTGAGATCGCTTCCGACACCATCTTTAGCAGTTCTACTACTTCTTGTAGTCGATTAAGAATGGTTCTACGTGTTATATTCAGTCCTGTTGCTTGATAGAAAGAATTTCTTATTCTCAAACAGGGATAGGTTACATTTCTTTTTGCAGTAATTGATACGTATCTGTCGGAGTTCGTGGTCTATCCATGCGAGGTCTTTGTTTAACAGATCCAGTTTTTCAAATTTTTTAGTGTGCTTATCACACTTTGCGTTATATGTAGCTGGGCAGCAACGTCAACTTGCCGCAGGCCAGCCTGAAGCATGCCAATTGCTCCGTTTGCTTCAGGACTAGTTAAACAAACCCTTTCCATGATATACAACAATTGTGCGTTTCCGTTTTGTAGAAATCTTCTGTTTAAATATATAAATTCAACTCGGTATTAAATAAAAATATCTTGTCCAACTCAACACTTAAAAAAATATGAAAACAAAAATTTTCTGAGAAAGTTTAACAGTGGCTACTTGATCTTACATTATTATAAAAGGGGTGGAAAAGGTATATTATACAGTTTGAATGCAGTGTGTCCACATTTCGATGCTCATTATTGGGGATCTCGGAAATTGTAAGAGATACGAAGTCGGTTAAATTAGAAAAGATTTGGCTACAAAAGAATAGCCATGTCAAACCATGTATCACTGAAAAGCATTTAAGGCGTGCTGTTTAGTAATATGGAAATCAAGTAGGCGATCCATTAGAAAAAATTTGGATTTACGTTTCACCGCCGAAGTAAAACAAAAGACATTGTGAAAATAATTTTTTTGTGTTTCGGAGTAAATTCTCTAACACACCCTCTTTGCTCGTTTCTGAGATATTTCACTTTAAAAAAATAAGATAATTTCGTTTTTAGCAAATATCTAGTAAGCCGTGAACTTTTTTGAAAAAACAAAAGTATAAGTAAACTGATCTCCAAAATAGCCAAATCTTTTCTAATTTAACCGACTTCGTATCTCTTACAATTTCCGAGATCCCAATAGTGAGCATCGAAATGTGGACACGCTATATACTGTGACAGTAATAAGAATGTAAACCGGCAAAATTACAATATCAACTTTTTTTCCATGTGTGTAGTTTAGATATATTGAGTCTCTCAGAAATGGCTGATGGGTGGGAGGGGGAAGGTTTGTATAAGCTGCGCACTGGACCTACCGCATTTTGGTTTTTTCTTATCTCAGAAACGGTTAATCCTATAGAGATGGAACTTTGATTGGGAGGTGCGGTGGGGGAAAGGTTTGCAGAAAATATGTGCGTGACCGACCGTATTTTGTTTTATTTATAATTCGTCTCAACCTCTGTTGGCAGTTGTAAATTTTAGGTTATAAATGTACAACTGTCAACAAGATCTGCAAGGACAGCCGTAACTATTTTAAATATTATTTTAATCAGACTCATAAATACAAAACATAAGGACAACACAACAACATAGTAAAATCGTAGCATAAACTATAAACTACACCCCATCTGAACACAATTCTAACCTTACATCCCTGAGTCACTGGACTGGTCGCGACAAATTCAAATATTGAAAAAAGGTTTTATATGTCAAATACCAAAAAAGATTATTTTTCACATTTTGTGCTTGCATTTTTACAGACCTTCATATTATTTTGTTTACCATTATTATAAACACCAACTCAATGCCATGGCCTGCCGATTTTTTTATTTGATTTCAAAGTGATTTCTTGTCAACTTCTTGTTGATTATTTATTTATATCTGAAGTTAATAACCGTGGTTCAATTGATGTTTCATTGGACATTTAATGTCCATTTTAAATAATGAGGTTTATTAAAATCAGATTTTTTGGAACAGACAGTTATTAGGAGTAGGATTAAATGCTTTGGTCCAAAATCAGCAATCAAGTAATCCAAAAAAAGTGGATAAATAAAGTGAAGTAGTCTGAATAATGTACTTTTAAAGTAAGCCAATGATAAAACATTCCACCACTCACCATCATAATTCTCCTTTCTTACTTAAACGTACGCCATATTTGTTCTTTGCAGTTATTATTGTCCTACAGTCAACTCTATAAGTGACAGGTAGGTATATGAATAGAAATACTTACTTTTAAGAATAACTTGTTTTTCTCTAAGAAAGTTTACCCAACTTTTAAATGTACTTTTTTGAAAAATTCCTTTTCTGCTGGAAATATATTGACTTATTTGACATAAAAGTCATTTAAATTGAAACACCAAATGTCAAAGTAAATTCAATTCAGGGATTTTAAAAATTTGTTTAGAACAACTGTATTATTAGGAATCTTTCGATTATTATTTTCCTGGTATACTAGTAATATGATCACACCACACCCTGTGTGCTCTTCTGGGATTGTTCTCGTTTGCTTGAAGAACAGCATCTTTTGTTTCAGGTGTCTTTAATCAAGTGATGAAGTAGATGCTAAATTACCTGTTTCTCTCAAACTTGGCTACAAACATCAAATTACATTTGCACTTTGATACCATTATGCTGAATATTGAAGTGCATATTTCTTGTACCTTCTGCAGAAATCCTGTTATAGGCACCATAAATTAAAATCATATCGGTATACTCATCCAAGGTGTAATTCATAATCAAACGATTTTAATTTTTATCAAACAACATAATTTTTACAATATTGACAAATAAATGGCATTTGTATTTTACTGAAACTTGAATAAGCATAGTACACTAATACATCATGTAAGCACAGTGTTGTCAGTTGTACAAAACTGCAGGTTACAAAAATTAATCAGCTGGAAGAAAAAGCAGCGTTTTCACATTTTCAATAAACAGTAAGAAAACTTACAAAAATAGACTGCATTTGAAAAGTATACTTTGAGTACCAAGTTTCTTGACAAGTAGTGTTCTTCAGTATAAAACTTTAACAATTGTTTTCTGAAAGACTAGACATCGAAAAGAAGATTTTAATAGCAGATTTACGTCTTTACTTTATAATGAAAAATTCCCTTATATTTTTAAGACTTTTTTTGATACATCCTGTATACTATAGTCTTTTATTAATCTTAAGGTATGGTGCATATGTCAACCTAATTGACTGTTGCAATAAATTCTTTTCTATTCTGGTTTGAATGTCTGAAAAACCAGTTGCTTTATGGATCAATTTTGCAAGCAACCATTATGTATGGTTAGATTCATAAAAAATAAGAAAAATAAAAAAACAAGTTAGCTTTAGATCATATATACTCCGTGGATAACGCCTTCTACATTCAGCTAATGCATTTGGTTTGTGCCAACATTCAGTCATTGTAGCGCATGCACAATAAGTAAATCTCGTAACTTCAAAAATCATTGGCGTACTTACGCAAATTTCCTACAGAGGCAACAGAAATGTGTCAAAAGGCAGCAATAATGTTATTTTTATTTATCCTTGTATCTATAGATTATTGGATGACCCAGGAACAAAAAAAAATAAATTTAGAATACAAATAAAATAGTAAAAAAAAAAACTGCAAATCACAACACCGTGTATGCTTACAGCGTATAGATATCTATACCCTGATGCTTACGGACGACACTGCTTTTTCAACAACGCAAAATTGCGGAAAACACACTGCGCATGTCTTATAATGACAAGTTGATGTGAATCTTGGCACAAACTTGTGGCTGAAGGCTTTATCTACGGAGTATATATGATCTAAGGTTGAAACATATCTATCAATTTATAAATAAACCCGTGAATATAAACAAACCCCTTTTTCAGCATTCATTGTCAGGTGCGAACCAACTAACCATAAATACAGTTTGTACCAATCAACATAAGGACCATAACCTTACTTTACAAAAATTAATTTTTCACTTTTATGCCTTCAAGATCCTAAAGATCAAGATTATCAATTAGTAAGCACCAGAAACTTTACATTCTTTCAAAATAAAACACTCAAGCAAGTAAGGATCAGGAAAAAGTTGGAAAAATAAAGAGTTTGAGGTTATGTCAGACTTTAACCCAACAATAAATCCTTAATTTTATTTATTTATTCATCTTTTTAATTATTAAACACGATGTTTGTATACAAGAGATCTAAATAATTCAAAATTTGCATTATTAAACAATAAACAGCTACATTTTTTCGTTCTAATGGAAACAAACCTTATTTTAATACTCGGTAGTATGACACAACTAATATTACTTATTAAAAGAAGAAAAAAAAGAAAACCAAGTAGTTATTATAAAACTATAAACCAAAGTCTGTTAAAAAATATATCCATGAATATACTATTATTATGGAATCTACTTAAGACTTATCTTTTAAGAATTCCTTATTTCGTTCCAACATCTCTTCCTTTTTATCTTTTTTGGCTTTATCTAAAAATTTGTCCATTTCTTCCAAATTTGTTTCATTAGGAATACCTTTGTGTTTTTCATCTCCCCCACCATTACTACTACTCTTTTCTCCCCATTTTCCGTCATAACTGTCACGATCAACATATTTGTTGTTTTCACTGGTATAATCGTCCCTGTCCTCCCCTTCAGACAACGGCCCCTCGTGCCTAATAGGTTCCCCATCGTTATCTAGATACTTATTGATCTTCTCCTTTTCAGCATTCACTTTCCTCATAGTATCTACCGATTCTCGATCGCGGCTGCCACTTAACGATCTGCTACGGTCACGAGATCTGCTTCTATCATACCTATTGCCATAAACAATGAGAAAGATATATTAAGGACGATGAAAAACCTTTTTCAATCAATCTTACCTTCGATCTCTGTAATCTCGATAACCTCCCCTATTGAAACGTCCACGTGGTCTCCTCCCTCCCCTAGTATTGTAAGGCCTACCACGACCTCTGTAATCTCTGTAACCATCCCTCGAATCCCTGTAATAATTTCCTCTACCTCTGTTGTAATTTCCACCTCGTGGTGGCAATCTAGGTTTATAATAAGTTCCTCGATCACCGTATCTACCCCCACGAAAACCACCGCGCCTGTAACGCCGCCTTTCGCCAGAGTAACTACGTGAGCGAGAACGACTGCGTGAATAGTATGATCCAGAACGAGACCTGGATCGACTGTAATAGGACCTAGAACGGCTACGGTAACTCCTGGAACGCGAACGTGATAAACTCGAGGATCGTGAACGGCTGTATTTGCGACCGCGCGATCTCGAACGACTCCTTCTCGACGATCTGCTGCCCGATCTCGGCCTTCCTGGCGGTTCTGGTGGCTTACGAGTACCTGAAATCAGGAAACCAACGATATTAATGTCAATTTTCAAGAGAGAAAGAAGTTCCTAAATTATTTTTTTGGTCTAAAAAAAAGCACCCCTTTTTTGATCGTATCCAATTCACGTACGTGCAGGCAACATGTTCATCCAGTATAAAACTCAATTTTTTAACTGTTTGGCATTATTCAATGTAGCCATAGATTACTAAAAGAAAACCTGCACAAATTGAATTAAATCAAGAAATTTCCGCCCCTTTACCTATATTATACCTGGATAAGAATCCTTTGGAGGTGCCCCAGGAGGTAAAGGCGGTAAATCATCATTACGTTCTGTTTGCAATCTTTGAGTAGGCGATAGCAATCTGAAATTCCCAAATTTATCCAAAACAACCTGACCTGGAGGAATAAGAGGTTTGTTTTGAGGAGCAGGCGGTGGAGGTTTAGGCTGCTTTTTAGGTAACTCTGGCTCCTTTTTAGTAGTCGGCGGCGGAACTTCTTTGAGCGCCATCGCTTTACGCACGCTCATATTCTTCTCGCCAGGCATTGGTGGTAAGGGAGGCATTTTCTTACTACCCTCATCCAAAAGATCCCCACTTTTGCCCAGACGCTTGTCCAACATTTGCTCTTCCGACCATTCTTCACGTTCGGGCTTCTTTTTGAATCGGGAACCGCCACTAGAAGATGCGTTTCCAATTTGCATCTTCCACTTCGTTGGTGCTCCGCTTGCTGTAGCAGAAGCAGTGGCTTCCGCTACAGCCTGCCGAGCTTTTTGCTCACGTGTTGGCGATGGAGAATCCAAAATCAGGGACCTCTTAGGGCTGTCACTTAACTCACTCCTGAAACGACTACACAATATAAGGAAATATATATACAGTAAATTCTCCTTGCATTTAATTACCTCTTAGATTCTTTTTCCAATGCATAATATGCATTCAACTTGGATTCTAATTCATCTAAATCTGGCAAACTATCCAAAAACCTGTAAATTCAATCCAATAAAATTATCATATTAAAAGTTTGCTTACTAATTATTTCTAACACACCTTTTGCTGTAACCAGCCTTCTGGAGTAAATAATCTTCATCGTCAGAATTTGCATTGTGTCGCTTACTACGCTTTTCTTTGATTCCCAATTCCTTTTTGAGGGCATCTCTCAATTTCTTATTTTCCAAATCTTCTAATTCGCTTAAATCAAAATGTTTACGCTTCAACTTCTTCTCTTTACGTTTCTTTTTACTTTCTTTCTTAGCCTTCTTATCCTTCTTCTTCTTTTTCTTTTTACCATCATCACCTTTTTTTTCTTTTTTCCAACGTGCACTTTCCTCTAAAAATTTTCTTACCTTTTCCTCATAATCGGAATCACCTTTAGTTTGTTCCAGAAATGCTCTCACTTTCAATTCGTAGTCGTCATGATCAGGTTTCGGAGGCTCCGGCGGTTGTTCGAATGAAAAATCAAACGAACTCGAAGCAGCTGGTTTATTAAATTGATAATTTGCTGGAGTGTCATGTGTAGGATCCATCAACGCCATTCGCTTGCTGAGTGGAGAAAGTGAATTCTGTTTCTCACGACGATGCGAATGTGATCTGTGCTTCTTACGTTTTTTAAAATCAGAATCTCCAGAACTACTACTAGAATCGCTACTGCTAGAGGAAGAGCTGCTAGAGCTCTCATTACTACCAGACGAGCTAGAACTAGAGCTAGAACTTGAACGACGTCTATTCTTACGTTTTTTACTCTTTTTCTTTTTCTTTTTATCTTTCTTCTCTTCGTCTTCATTTTTCAACAACTGTTTCAAGGCATCATTCACATCAGTTGGCTTAGCAGCTGATGCCGCTGCTGCTGCAGCCGCGGCCGCTGCAGTGTTCAAGTTAGGTAAAAGAAGATCGCCTGGTTCAATCAGATTTTTCGAAGCCTGCGTTTTATTTTTCAAGAATTCCAAAGAATTCTGAGCTTCCTCATGGAATGGTATAATACTCAAACAGCTCTGATAGGCCTTACGAGCCTCCTCGATTTTATTCTCTTCCTCATAGCTCCTTCCCAAAGCTACTAAAGTCTCTCCCATATATTTACGAGCATTAGCATGACTGGGATTTAATTTCAGGGCAGTCTCGAAATCTTCAATCGCCTTCTGAAAATTACCACTATTTGCATACAGTGCACCTCTAGCTACTAATCCTTCGACATTTTTTGGATCAATATTTAAAGCTTTATTTAAGCATTGGAACGCTTCGGTATGTCGACCGGCTTTAAAATGATCTATCCCGTCGGCTACATTACGATACGCCCATTTGCTTGCTTGTACTTGACGTAATTCGTGTGCATATTCTTGTTCTGGAAATCTTCCCCTAGAAAGATTTAAAATAATTAATTATGTATCAAGGGTCTTAAGTGTTATGTCTACATTCAAATGCCACAAAGATATTCATACACCAACAATCAAGGCGGATACAGTATTTTTTCTTTTAACCTAATTTAACCAACTGTGTCTTAGAGAGTTTTTCTTAAGGTTCCAATATTGAGACATTCTATACATTTCATTAAGTGTGCACGAGCTTTGGAGTTTTATAAAATTGATTATTATTTATCATCTCAATTACATTAATATGTAGGCATGACATGAGTCAAAAACGGTAATATAAAAAAATCTACTTACATAAGACCAGACATAAAGGTTAAATGCGAAGAAATTCCCATAACTTCAGACAAGTAGGAAATATTATTGGGATTGTTGAAACCAACACTCTTCTCCAAAACAGCATCGTAACTCTCACCTTTGTGATCCAATGCTTTTCTGAAAATACAAGTGGGCATTTGAAGCTTTACTGTAAACGCTATACAGCTATCGCCAAAATATATATTAAAAGTGATGAACAGAGTTAACATAGATTTTTGTCCTTTTTTTGACTTTCAATACCTGTGAAATACTCGAATGTTTGTGAATCTGGATTAGAAAATAAAACATAACATGATGGTAACGATTCTTTCCTGTTCACATAACCTTACTGTTCTGCTTGTTTTCCATCACAAATCAATCCAGAAGCATTTGGTTCTATCTTTTCCTCTGCTTGCACATTTTTTTTTATGCTTCATAGTTTCCTCTCTCTCTCTCTCTCTCTCTCTCCAAGCAGTGAGTGCATCACATTTTAATTAATCTCTAGAACTTCACTATTACCAGACTCACAAACTGACAGATTTGAGAGAAAAATTAAGTTACTGTAAACCCTACAAAATGCTATACGTACCCAAAAACATATAAATATGCACTGGTAAGTCTCCAAAGCGTTTACACACATTTTAAAACTCTATAAAAAGTTTTCCATACATTTTATTTTTAAAACTGTTTACATATGTGTTTCATCACAACATTGTATTTCATTTTTCACTTTATTTCCAATGCCTTTTACATTATTTTCTCTATCTTTTAATTGTTTGCAATATTTGGGTACTGCGAAAAATATATAACATATAAACAATGATTCCACTAAAAAAGTTTTCGAAATACAAATTCAGCAAAAAAATAAAGATTAGTCTGGACTTTATTTATATATATATTTTTTTCTAATTTTTATCCTGAATCGACTTATGAGAGATAGCTAAAATAATTCTCACCTGTAAAAAAAAACGATGGAAAGCAACTGTGAAAACACATGAACATGTGTGCGATGTTGTTATAATATTTGAACCCAATGTGCTAGGAAAGTGCTTTACTTTTAAAACACATACAAAAGAAGTAGACACTTTTTGTCACGGACAAAGTTGGTTTTTATAATGATTTTTAACTTTTTATTCTGGTTTTATAATAAACGTAAAACTCTTTATAATATTCCTTTATGCAGGAACCTATAATTAAATAAAAATTCACTTTTTCTGTATAACTCAACAGCAGGCAAGCTTTAGGTTTTATAACTCTTTAGAATTTTCTTGAACAAAAAAAAATCATACTTACAATTAATTAAAAATTTCGCCAAACAAAAACAAATTAACATTCACAACACCCTATACCATTATAAAAGTTAGTAAATTATAGAGAATAAACCTGATTGGACCATGAAAACACACAATCAAACAATATAGTGTGCAAGAAGTCAAAGCCATCTAAAAAAGAAAAAAAACAAAACTTCATAACATAGACTTACTTGTAAACGAGCGGGAAGTCATCTGCACCAATCAGACCAAGTGCAGGGCGATGTTCAGGATCATTAGGTTGTCTTGTAGTACCCTTCATACCACACACCATTTTATCAGTGTCTGGTATTACTTCCAACACTTCGCAACACACCGAATCGTTCATCATATAACTACGTGTAACCCCTTTTCGATCTACTGCCGGTATTATATTTGCTACAGGACAAAATGCCTGGAAGAAAGAAATCAAACGCTTTTAATTAGTCTACTTTTTAGTGAGTGATCGTTATTAATAAATTCCACGTTGCAAATTCATTGTATGGTTTACCGACAAAAATGGTGAAATAAAAATTTTGATAGCTAGCTATGATATTTTGTAAGTTTCGAATTAATTGTTTCTAAATAGCAAGAAGACGTTGTAGTCAAAAAAGGAGAGGATAAATATCTTTCAAAATTAACTCCATCTTTAAAGTTAAGTATGTTTGTCAATAGTGTCGGTCATTTTAGAGGAATATGCTTGTATGGTTTTAATAATGAATCTGGAAATTTCATAGGTTTTTTTTTCAGTTTTTTACTAAGGGTAGAATGCTGTAAGAGTGCCCCCACAGGTCATATTTTGAAACGCGCTCCTTATTTGTAGCTTACTTCAGTATGCATCTGTTATTGAACGCGCCAAAGCAGTGTTTGTGAGTTTTGCCTACAAAAATACAAAAAACAAAGGTTTTTGGTAAGTTCTAAATGTTTAATAAGTTTTACTAAAATATTTTAGTTTTGCAAATGATATCTCCATGTTGTTTACACAGACATTGCATGCATATTATAATATTTCGGTACGTTGAAGTTTAGATTAGAACATGCGATGCTGCTTCGGTATTTCAGCAGAGATAGTGACACTTGTATCATATTTAAATACCATGACTGGTTGCACTCTTACAAACGACATCACACAAATAACATTCTTTTATTTTTGTGATGCAGTTTTTTTTATAACAATCTACTTTTTCTGATTTCACTGTCATCACAAAAAAGAATATTCCCTTTGCTGTTCAAAAGTGCTGGTAAAAGCTAGAAAAAAAAATTAAAAAATGGTGAAAGCAAGAAAAAAGCAGCAGCACCATTAGGAATGGCAGAAAGTAAGCTCTAAGAGCTGTTGCATTTGAGATTGCCAAAAAAAAACAACAAAAACAGTATAAAACATCATTTTAATACCGAGTCAAAACTGGCAGGTAGAGGGTGGCTGTGTGGATTTTTAAAAAAGCACCCCAATATTTCATTGAGACACTACAAGTCTAGCGAGAGCTATAGGTTTTAAAAGCAGCCTCAGTGTAAGAGATTTTACGACAATCTTGCTAAATTTTAATGAAGACCTATAAAGTTCCACCACACGCCATATATAACATGGACAAATCAGGATTTTCAACCGTTTCAAAGTGCTTTCTCTGAAAGGTAAAAGGTGCAACAACAAAATATCTAGTACCGGCGCGAATGTGACTGCTATCAGCGTTATGAGGGTGAGTGGATAATTTATTGCTCCTGCGTTTATATATTCTAGGGAAAGAATGAAGCCGGAACTTTGACTGTAGCTTTATTAAGGCTTTTAAGGAAAGGTATTAGGCAACCACGGTTGCGAGGGTATTTTTAAGAATGTTTCCAACAGCATTTCGCGTATTAAACAAAAAGTCTTGAAACTTCTCGAGCCTGGATATGTTAGTTGTTTGTATTTTGGGTGCATTTATAGAGTAATATGCAAGAAAAATGATTTAATTTGCATTTTATAAAATCTGATAAGTTTCCAGTTAACAGCATGAAAAACCGGCAAACGAATGCTTTAACTAAATTAAAACTTCTATAGAAGCATATATTTTAGGCTTATATTTTAGTATCTGAAGACTAAATTTGTTAGACTACAGCCATATTAAAAAAAAGGGCTGCTGAAATCATTGAAGCTGATACCTTACTGATCTGCTGGTTTGCATTCTATAAGTTAGGCAACACCTTACACCACTTACTACCTGTGAAAGTCATAAATTAAAAATCTTCGAGTTGTCATAACTACAAAAGATTACAACAGACAACAGGATTAGTTCGGTAGGGGACAAAAAGTATTAGAAATCGCAGTATATTGCTTTTAGCCATTCATTCTACAAATAAAAATAAAACAGTCGAATGTAATTCAATGAGGTAATTTAACGACTTCAGAATAAGAGCAATTTAATAATAATAATAGTAATAACAGTAGTAATATATTTAAAAGTAAGTACAATGTTACAATGTTTTACAAGGAAAACCTAATTGTTGTTTGTGTTTATAACAAAAGTTAACATTTGCGTAGGTGAATTTTGATTTTCTCTTACATTATACTATAGCTTTGAAACCAATCTTTAAATGTTTTTTTATTCATTGTCGTCAGTCGTTTTACCACTCAAATAAGAATTTTTTAAAAACAATAATTTTTTTAAATTGCAATTCGTTATTATTGGTGCAAAAAAAGATTTATCACTACTATACTGCGACATCAGAAACAGATAAATTTATAAACAATGTATGTTGAATTTACAAGCAAGTTTTTCCCTATTTATTTTTTATTATAATAAGTTTAATTCTTGGTTTACAAATTTGCTTTATACAGGGTGTATTGTTTCAGGTGGAGAATATTAGCACCACTCGATTCTCCTTGAAAAATTGAGCAAAGAAATGTTATAAAAATGTTCGTGTTAAACGCATATTTTTTGAAATAAACATCTTTTAAAATTTTTAATACTTTCAATGCTGCATGAAAGTTGTAAGTAGGGCAAGAATAGGTCATAAGTTTATAAAGGTGGTTACCTTAGTAACATTTTTGCAGGTCGTTATTATTCATGTTTTTAGGTAAATTATGTACATTAAGAATTCGTATAATTTTCAAATACAGTAATTTGAAACTATTCTAATCACAAGATTTTAGGTATATAAAAGCACTTAATGCAAAATATGTTCAAAATGAGCTCCTCCAACCACTTGGCGAATGATACCCCCTTCCAAATTTTCAAGCATATTTTGGTTTCTTATCATGGTAACTGCATGGTTGATCCGTTCAATCAGTTCGTCTTCAGTTGCTAAAGGCACGTCTTCCAGAAGGTCCGGTAAATTGTTGGTAAGAAGATTAATATAGTTATTTGCATTTAAACGATGTGGCAAAATCCGTTGTCCTATCAACATGTTACCCACTTTGAGTGGGTTCATTTTCAAATATATGTTTAATATTTCTTCTTCTACTTGCGGCAGTAGTACACCACGAGCCAGTGGCGGCCCGCGAGTTTCGAAACAGGTGAAGCGTTTTGCATCGAAATCTTACAAATGAACAAAAATTTAACAAGATAAAAGGTGCTCGTCTCATCCCAAAATCAGTAAAATACCTACAACAATGAAAACTTTAACCTTTTGTAGACGAGATCTATTCTTCGATCTTTCAAGGCAGCAAACTTGTTGATGACATCATCATAAAATGGTTGAGTCCTTTTTCAATGGCTATTCTTCCTAAATGTGAAAGTCTTTCCTGCGCCATTGAATTGCGCAAGTATGATTTGATTCTTTTCAAGAGCGAGAAACTTCTTTCTACTGACGAACTTGTTGATGGTATGGTAAGAATCAAAAATAATTTATGAACTTCTTTAAATATTTGTTTATTGTTGTGCAATAAAAGCATTACTTCCTGGAGGTTCTTGCCTCTATATTGCTGATCAGAATATATATAAGGTTTAATTCGTTTTTCAGTCTTTGCATGTCCGTAGTACTAAATAAACTGGAATGTGTTTGTTTCAAATTATGAAGTTTTTCCGTTAGAAATAATTTAGAATATTCATCAAACTTAGAAACGTCAGCATGAGAAATGAATAACAATTTATCCATGTCTTGAAATCTAATGTCTATTTGCATCAAAATGGTATCTAAGATTTCATAAAATAGCAACTTATAACTTTCGAATATTTATTCGTCAGACAAGGTACCTCCAACTTGCCTCCTATGATTAATATGTGTGTTTATCAAAGCTTCATTAAATATTGTCCTATATTCAGTTTCGTTGCTCTTTAACTGAAATTTTCCTTGGATAATCTTAAATGATGTAAAAACTGATAACACCGTCAATGCAACCAAAAAATGCAACGTATAACCAATGCGACCCACTGTACCTAAAAGCTGTATACTTATAGCGCTTATAGTGAATCGCTGTTCGTTTTCTTTAAAAACGTTTCTGGCTCGGCCAATATCGCCGGTGTTTGTACTGCATACGACCGCGTAGGAAGTCTGTTGTCATGGCAACGCGTCTTTCTTGTTGAAACGTTCACCTAGAATTTTCATATCGCTTCAACTCAATGTTAAGCTTAGTGCAAGTGTCCTTATGCTTTGCGTTCGTGTTAGTTCATAACAGGGGCAGGTAGAACGTTTGTTTTGAGTATCTCATGCTAATTGCTTTGCTCTCGTGACTAATTTTATTCAAGATTTTACTATTTTACACTAAGAAACGAAATTACTTAAGTAATTAAATATTAGAAATTATTGAAAGAAAACAATAGCTGACACTGCCACGAGCACGGCCTCCATCTACCCCATGAAGGGTACTGATCTTCCTGTTTCTCGTAATTGCCGGTTTAGTCACTGGATAAGGTTGGCATTAGGATGCCTTCTGTTCGGGCACCTTTCTGCATACAAAGCTTGAGCTGCATGAAAATTGCCACGACATTCTCCTAATATAGGTACATATCCACGTATTCATTGAATGTATATTGCATGTTTTCAATTAAACGATTAAATAACACTAGCAAACTTTAACAAAACACGAAAAAAGATTGTCAATGACAACTTAAGCAACTTGCACAGCTTAGCCCAAAGTGACGTTTCTGACATTCAAAGCCACCCAATAAAAATAATGTAGGTGTACCAAATGCTCAGCGACCGTCTAATTAAACAATACAGTATTGCAATATCTTTTACAAACAAGTAAATCAAAGCAATTGCATTATGTAAAAGCCATTTTAAAGAAAATTGCTGGTAAATAGGAGAAAAATATGATTGATGTATGTTTTCTGGCATCTAAACTAAGGTTGGTTACTTTTATTTAATAATTTTGGGCAGTAATAAGCAAGTTATATATAAATTTACGACTCTTAATATTTCCACAACCGAAGAGTTAATAAACAAATTGGTACTAGAATTACTTGAACATTGAAACAATTTACTATTGAAATCCCTATGGTGCGCGAATCAATTCTATACCCTGTATTATTTGCGTTACGTAATAATAATAATAATATAATTCTGAATATTATAGCAAGTCTACTAAATTAATTTATAAGTGAATTCAAATTAACTGTTTTACCTCAAAAAACAATTACTTTGGACGGATAGTTCTTGAACAATCGTAAAACCTTTTCGTTCTTGTAAAAATATATTTGTCATATACCTGTTTGGGTGTAAAAGTAACACATTTTTGAACAAAAGAGGGACTATAGTGACAAGATGAGTAAGCACGGAGGCCTAAAGTCGGCTGGAAAATTATCTAGTCTTAGATGTATACCTCGTTAGATATTGCTATGTCAACAGAGATGCTACAAGTACGACGTATACTATGCTCTATTCTAAAATTCCGATGTTTTCAAGCTCTCCTTAGCAGCCTTAACCGTGATCTCTTTCTTGATTGTGCAACCCATTTTAGAGATCATGCTAAACCCACAAAAGAACAGCATGTACTGCTTATTATGGATAACCATTCATTGATTGCTGCGTTGTAACTGTGGATTTTTTTCAGAAAGTTCAAGATTAAAGCACTTACTCTTCCGCCCCATAGTAGCCACTGCATGCAACCTTTGAACAGGTGTTTTTTCAGTTCATTAAAAAAGTTTTACTCCAGTGAATGCGAAAAATGGCTCACTAACCACCCAGGTCAGGTAGTAACAGTTTACCAAATCGCTTCAATATTTGCACCAGCATACCTTAAAGCAGCGACTATGGGAAATGCTGTTGAGGGTTTCAGAATCACTGGCATTTTTACTGATGTCGACATTATGCCTAGCCAGATCATTGAAAGAGAAAACCCACCATCTAGCAGTAAGGAATCAACTCTACTATATCCAGAATTGCCCAGAATCACTATTTTTATGTCTGAAATGCCTACTGCAATGTCAGAAGATGCTCTTGCCACAACAAAAAAGACTGCTGTTGTATTTAAAAACACTGTTATTTCAGCTGCCTCTGGGTTCTCTAAAGTAGACTCTAAAGATACTAGGCTGACTACTTCAAAAGCCCCAAAAATGTCTGGCGATAAGTCCAAAATCAAATGTTGTTCAATCACCAAAGGGCAAACACCTTTATTATGATTTTCTAATTTGAACTTGCAGTAATGTTTATTAAAGCATAAATGACTTACACAACTGTTTTAAATTCCATAATGGTTTTGAAATCTTTTATTATAATTTACTATCTTTTAAGTGCACACTCTTACAGCACTCTACCCTACTTAAGCTGTCAGATTTGTATAGAGATGTTGAAATACTTAATTAATCACAGTTTTAAGTGTTCCTTCAAGATTACTTCCAATATAATTGAAAAACTTTTGTCAAAAACAGCCTTAGTCCAAAGTTTTCAAAAATAGTTTTTTATTATGAATCTTTCGAGTTCTCTGATCCAACTATTTAGTTCATAAATCAGTCAATAGAATTTGGTGCTATCAGCATTTAAAAAATTAGCACTTTTATAAAAACAACCTTTGTCCTGGACTATGGTGATTTTTGAAAAAAAAAACTACAATTAAGTAACATGACAATGCCACGTAATAAGAAAGTACATGTGCATTCTGATTGATCTGGCCTCTTAACATCCATCAGAGCTGATGAACTTGGACTACAATCTAGATGCTAAGTAGAATCCTTAGCAGCTTGTTGATTCAGGGAACCTGCATAGGTGGAACTCACCAGGTGAGTGTTCCTGAATGCACCCAATTATTATAAATACAAATAACCTCAAAAATTATGTGAACTGAATTTTGTAGTAGTCTTACGGCTGGCATTATCAACCAATTTAAAGAACACTTTGGGCTAAACAACCCTTTATCAACAGCTTTTAAAGAGCTCCTTACGTAGTGCCAAAGGTTGGTAATTGATTAAATTATCTTCCATAATTTTCCATTTTCCACATGAAGAATTTGTAGACATGATAATAGTTTACGGTGAAGCACTACAAAATACTGCTGCGGCATCCTACATTTCCAACGTTTCTGTCTCTTAATTCAAAGAGCACATACCTCAGGCGAGCTGCAGCCACAACAAGGACGTGAGGGAGCCCTCGAGCAAACAAGCAAGCTATTGATGATGAGATTATGGATTTAATTGAAGAATTTAAACATGTGTATGGTGTTTGTGAGAAATATTAATAGATGATCTCCAACATTTGGGAAAATAAGACTCAATTTCAAGAAAACGTGCATTTGATTCAATTAGGTACTCTGCAAATGCTGGAAAATACATGAAAATCTGTGTTTGCAAGATATCATCGTGTATCATAATAACCAAGGTTGCCATGTTGAAATTTTGTAAACTACCTTCCATATTTTATTTTTTGTGTAAATATTTTTTAAAATATATTATATTCATTCATGTAGTCACTCATTATTTTTTTTTGCAATTTCAAAGGATCACCTTGTATTTACTAAATTTCTTGATTTTTATTTTAGTTAATTGTTTGAAATTTGTATATCTTTAATACATTTTATTTAGGACTGTGTGTTATGACCTATTTAGCACATTAATTCTTTTAATAAACAAATACAGTAGAGATTTGATCAGCATTTTTTATTTATCTAAATTATTAATAAGAACGAAAACAACAAAGTTATTAATTACACCAAAAATAACAAAATTTATCTATTTATTAATAATTATTATTTATTTATTTATACATTGATTACAAATTTTGACATGCACAATTATTTGAAAAAATAATGTGTTGTTTAAATATTAAATCAGCATGAGCAAGCAAACTTTAAACATTAAATTTTTGACATTTTGAAGTCAAGTAGAAAAATTGCTTTTTAGCAAAATTTTAGAAGCATCATAGTTAAAGTCTTAAAATGATACACATTTGATACATTATAACGAAACTTGCGTGATTGCAAAACATGGCAATACAGTGAGTTTTTGCAATTGTCATAATTGTTTCATTATGACACTCATATGAAACATGTATCATTAATAGCTATAAACAGCCATGCCACAAAAGTGAATGTTTTCAACAATGAACTGTATCGCTAATTTCAAAAAGTGTTCATAGTTCTGATATTTAAAATTTAAAATCTGCAATTTGCATTTTATTTGAGTTGAATGATTTTATAATTCTCTTTGTTTAATATTATCAGGGTTAACTAACGTCAAACATATCTTAAGTAGCATTTATACACCTTGAAACTTTTGTTTTTAAATTCTGAATGATAGACACAAGTGCTCCCAGCTCCTTCCCCAGGTCTCTTTTTGAGGTCCGTCAACTCAATGGGAAGGGGAGAAGTGTCCCCTTTGAACTCAGGTTTCACATCAGAGCTATGCAGTGTTTGCAAGACCCTTGTATCTGCTACTGTAAATTCTTATGCTCCTCCTATCTATAATAGGTCTGTCTACAATTTTTTATTACGAGATAAAACGATTGTTTATAGAAAAATAATAACAGGGTTCACAATAGATTTTCACAAGAAAGTTGCAAAAATAGTGATTAGAATGTGCAAAAAAAAGAATGAAAAACTATATATACATATAAAATATTCTTTTTCTACTCCCAACTACCCTTGGGCAATAAATTGAATAATTGAAAAACATCAATTATTTCTGCAGAAGATGATTTGATTCAATTGAGAACCACTGACTTAAACAACTATTATCACATTACATTTTACTTACTTTAATGTTTTTTAGAAAACTTATTATTTCTCCTTTTCTCTTTTCTACTTTGGTCTTAATATTCATATAGGTATGTTATCAATTCTCTTTCCTTGTTTCCTGCCAGTTCTTGAAAAATCTCAAAAAAAACTCGAAGTTGCGGTACAAGATGGAATTTATTCAGCTTACAGTTACAGATAGGTGACAAGGTTCAAAAACTGCATGTGAGGGAAGGCACAAGCTATCTAACTCACATTTGTTATACTTATATTACATTCTTTGTTTTATCCCACAATTAGATTGTCAGTTGCCAACTTCCAAGTCAAGTAAATGCAGAATAATTTGTTTATATTATTTTGTCTTATTTTGTAATTTAGATTTCATTATTATTTTTGTAATAAGTATTTCGTTTTTTCAATAAAGTTTATTTCAAGGTTAACCAACACTAAAAAAGGTATGGGACATGTGTGGGGCGTACTGTGGGAGGAAAATGCCAATAAGAGGTCTACATTTTGAATAGCGGCAACCACCTATGTTTCACGAGCTCTCAAAACTATCTCACAGTATGGGACACACAAGCCTACAGTGCATCATGAAGAAAATTCATACAGGCTGAGTCACATGTGACCTGTAAAGTGCCCTACAAAAAATTTTTAATTTTATGTGTCGCAGTCAACGTGTTAATTAAAACATTTCATGAAAAATTCCAAAAAAAAAAAGGTTTCAGAAATTTTGCAAAAACTAATTTATTATGTTAAGTTGTCAATTTATTTAGCTGTCAAAGAATGTGTGGTTAGAAAGTTAGTTTTTCAATGTCAAAGAAAGTGAGGTTGGAAAGCGAGTTGTCAATATCAAAAGAAAATAGAATAAAACAAAGAATATGGATAGCTTTGGAAAAAAAAGATGGTTGTCTATAAATTATAATTTTTGAAGTAAAATGTTTTATGGAGTAAAGTAAAAATAGAATAAAAAATAGAGTTTATTTTATTTTCAGCATTGAATAAACAACAAAGGTTAAGGAAAATTAGAAAATATTATTATCCTCAGGTGTGTAGATCTAAACATCACTCAAATTTCAAAAATTTGAATGGAAGGATTTAGTCATATTTTAGCAATTCAACATTTCTTAAAACATATTGACTTGAAAAAGACATGAAAAAGCAACAATTTGAATTAGTTTTACATTTATATTTCACTTATAACCTCAAATTTATTTGTCTGACACATTTTGATATTGACATATCATTCTCAAAGGCATAAAAAGATTGTCTTAGTAACCAGCTAACTTGATTTTATCCTAGATCCAAACAAAATTATGACTTTCATTGTTTATTCAACACTTGCAGCAACAGTGATTTTATTAAATCAATCTCCTTGTTCATTACATTTTTGCAATAATAAACACAAACCAGATGTTTTGGAAGCTTCTGAAAGTTACAAACACAAAGCACTGCAATCAAATAAAAAAAAATCGAGTAGTGCCCGGTTTCTGAAAGGTGATGTTATGTGTCAGATAGTTATCGGATGCATAACTTTATGGAACCGATAAAATTCTTAAGTGTTGCTCAAAATATTGTACTCTACTTTATAACTATCGGTTTCTTAAGTAGTTACGAGAGAAACCGATAGGTGGCTACTGCACTTGCAACACTAGAAAAACAAAAAATACTTTAAAAAACTGAAATAATTTGAAACTGTTACACATTTTTCAACAATACTGTCGTTCTATACCGGCACTTTCATCTTAAACATAACCTGCTGTTAGCGATAGGTAATTGAAAAAAAGCCGCGCGAAACCTCAACCGATGTAGAATGCGCCGGCGCTACATAACTTATCGCACCGACTTGCTCCGATAACTTATGAAGCCGATATCGGTCTCATAAATACAACATAGCGTTTCAGAAACACCTTTTGGCGATTTATGGAATGCATAACTTTATCGGTTAGATAAATTGCTTTCAGAAACCGGGCATAGGTCATGCAATGCACATTTCTTGAGTTGGAATAATTAAAAACAAAAAAAATGTAATTTGACAGTTTTGTTTGAGATTATAAGTGGAAGTGTTTTTATTCTTATAATTTATTAACATGGAGTTCCACAAAGTAACACTGGAGAAAATAAATAATTTTGCGATTTGTTATCTAACCTTAAATACTCAAAATGTATTCTATCAATCAGTGCATCTGAGCATTGACAAAGTATTAATGTTTTGCTTTTATCAAACATTTCACAAGGAAATTACATAAATACTTATTTAATCTTACAAAATTATTTAAACAGAAAATTTAGAACGATTCTAAAACGACATGGTCAATTTACATCACAGTAATATTTCAAGCATATTGTAACCAGTTTCAAAAATTGTCTCGTCAAAGAAAAAAATCGATATCAGAAAGATTATGCTAGAATATTGAATTAGAAACAATTATCATTATTATTAAAACAAAAAAACATCTAATCATTGACCCAACGAACTGTAAGCGATACGAAACCAGTTTGGTTGTTTTCGTTTTCGTTTTTTTTTTTGTAAACTGATAACACCTGACTAAAATGTAACAAATAACTAAGAAAGGTCGTGATAATTTCTTAACCTATATGTACTTTGCAATGCAATAATTGAAAAAACATTGTTATCGGTAAGTATTAGTGCAGCAAATGATGTAATTAGAATCACAAAAATAACTTGTAAAATACAAAAAAGATAAAATCAAACTGTCGTTAGTTTCACAACTGAAAATAAAAATACTTACTTTAACATTTATATCGGCCACATAATGGACAGAGCTAGCACCAGGACCAACGGTGCAAAGCACCTTTAACATCATCCCAGATTGGGTCTTGCTCACAATAGTTCCCAATATTAAATTTCCAATTTGTACATTCTGAAATCAAATACGTATGTAGAATTTGCAAGTCTACAAATTTAAAATATAGTACCTCAAAAAAGTATTTCAAACGGCTTTGCTTATCAACATTTAAATAAGTTTCAAACGGTGGCATTATAGCAAACATATCTTCTGTGACAACATGTTCTTCTGAAGGTTTGCCCTTCTGCAATAATTCCTGCGAATACAACTGATTCCCTTTTTTAACAATAAATTGTTGCAATTTTAATCTCTTTCCACGATCTTGAAACGATAAATACTTCTGCCTCTGTCCGTAAACTTGAAAATTCAAATCCTTCACATTATGTTTTGAAAGATCCTGTTCGCCCCGTTCAGATTCCCACATCTTTTGTAGTTGTTGACCGTGAAAATTTAACGCGCGTGTTAGGAGATCCGTATTCAACGGCTCCATTTTGGAAGTGCCGTTGTTGGATATTTCTTCCCTGTAATTTCAAAAAGGACATGTGGTATAATTATTAAATTTAATAAGGTCTTTTAAACAAAGAGAAGAAAACCATTTAGATAAGCTTTAAATGTTAGTAATTTCATAATATTACTCAAGGAGTAAACAATGTATGATAAAAACACAAGTTAATAGTGGATTACTTATCATAAATTCAGGGTTACCAGACACAATATTGTTTATTCTTTGGTTATTTCTGTATGACCTATTTATATTAAAAATTTTTGTCTGAAATCTACATTTCCATTAATACAGTAAATTTCCATTCAATATAACTCATCCATAGTTACTTTGGTTATTGCCTTCTTTTTGATAACATGTTCTGTAAAAATTACGTTATCTAGCAGGAGAAACTGTTTTGTTTATTAATTTGCATAAGATTTTCAACAACATGTTATTAACCCTACCACTCGTAAACAAGTATATCAAAGGTTTTTAACGCTGTAAAAATGTGGTAAACTAAAAAGGGAAATGGCAATTTTAGTTGGTAAACTAGTACGTCCTTGAATTGTTCATGGTGATGATAATCAATAAATGTCACATGCCCACAACACAAAGCCTTCAAAAACTGACTTGATTACTCAATATTGCATAATTCGTTTCCAACATCCAAAAAATACCAAATTTACACCTACAATCTTGCAAAAAAATATTACCATAAAACGTAAAAATAATTTCGGACAAAATCCGTTTAAAAGCAAGTAAAATGGCGACGAAGCACATTATTTACGTGGTCATCCCTAATAATCGATTCTTATCTCATTCCAACTTATATTCATTAAGTTCTGTGGTTGTAAAATAGTGCACGATAGATATAATTGAATTTACTAATAAAATAAAATAATGAGCTACAAGGAAATTGGTATAATTAAAAGTTTTAAGGGAAAAACGTTCAAAACTTCACTCACCTTACAAGCTACACCATCAACAATTTGACAGAAACGAGACGCCTACTTTGCGCATAGACAGGAACTCGATTGAAATGACAGACTGAGTTGGCGGGAAGCTTGAATTTCCAATAATTTGCTTGATTTTTTACGTTGTAATATCTTTTAACACAATAACAAACTAATATTTTAAATAATCCACATTCTTTAATAGATTGTTTTGTACTCCCTGTATAAGAAAAATAAGTAAATTCAAGGTAGAATTCCATTTGGAAAACAACAATTATTAGCACTGTAAGATATAAACTGTGATATTAATAAGAGGATGAGTTTTTCATCATAAAATCAAATTATAAACGTCAGTTCAAAGAAGTAATACGGGCAGTGGCGTAAATATAATTTTAGGATCCCCCCACAAACATAATTTTGCGGCCTCTTAGTATTTCATGATGTACATACTTAATATTTAAAAAAACAGCACTTTATACTACATTGCATTTTTAAATATGTGATAGTAGCTATTTATGCAACAGATAAAATTACAAATTAGGTTTGGTTTTTATCTGTTTATTTACTTACAGGTAGGTACATAGGAAATTCATGTCTTACAAGATTTAACATAATACTAAATAAATTGTTATATGCACACCGTTTAGCTTTCCTGTTGGCAAAATTTTCAATAACTTTCTTTACATCTAATTTTCCTGCAATTTCATGTTTAATAGCTAAGACAGAAAGATTGCTCAGTCAATTCTGTTTCAGTGAATTATGCAAATACGATTTAATTATTTTTAATTAATTAAACAGCCTTTCTGCTGTAGCCACTGCTACAGGTAAACTTAAATAAAGTAGTTAACTTCTGAAAAAACACTTTTCGTAAAACTATATTTAATTAAAAGTAGATTTGCAAATTCTTTTACATCTAGTAGTTTTTACAATGCAGCAGCCAATTTCATAATTTCATTAACACTTTAGCAGGACTATTTATAAGATTCTTTGGCGATAAGAAATTAAATAAACCAGAAATTTCCATCATAGCTTCAAATTGAGTTTGTATTTGAGTACTTACAAAATCAATTATATTTTATTATAGATGTTCTGCATTGTTAAATTGGTAGTCCTCACAAATTTCATCAAATTGACATTTCATTCTTGGGTGGGGTTTTACAGTAAAAGTTCAAGATATTTTCTATTTTTCGCAAATGGAAATAGCTTCAACTTTAAGACGGTCATACTTGCTTTTATATTCTTTTAAATTCAAACTAACGATGTTTAAAACATTTATCGCTTCATCTTGTCTTTGAATTATTTTTGAAGTGTAACTTATTTAATTTAGTATATTATATAATATTACTGATATAAATATAAATTTAAAATTTGAAATATTTTTTAGTATAGTATGATTAGCTTCATTTTGCTCGTCCTTCAAACTAGTTAACGATATTTTAGATAAAGCTTTTATAATATTTAAATATATCAGATTTACTGCTTTTATGGAATTAATCTGAGATGGCCAGCTTGTGGGATTAAGTTTTTTAAAGGTTATTTTGGATTCACTGCTAAATTCAGCTAACAAATCCCACCTTTTAATGCTAAGACCAAAAAGCTTATAGACATCTAAAAGTACAAAAAATTTATCAACTTCTTTTATGCCATTAACCAGTTTAATAACTAAACTTAAATTATGACTAGCGCAATGGCTAGAGGTACATTTTTAATTTTAGTTTGTACACCATTATAAACCTCACTCACAACAATCTACATCATGATCCTGACCACAACATTTTTTAATATCTATTGTTTTACTTTGGATAACATAAAATCTGATCAGTCACAGCTATCACGTTATGATCTTTAGTTTCATAAAACCCAGTAAATGACTCTTTAATTTGTATTTCAGTGGGCTCAGATTTTTCATTTCTAACTATCCATACATACCTAAAACTTAAACTTACTTGGTCTTTCTTATTAGAAATACCTTGGGTAGCATCGATTATTAGTGACAAAAAGGGAGCTGAATTAATTTCGGTTATAATTGTTCAAAGTATCTCCTAAACTGTATTATTAACCCATTCTGAATGGCTGGACTAAGATATTTAATAAAATCTTTAAGTTTATTGATAAACTGATTCATAACATTATCGTATTTGGCTTTTTTTTTGTTTCTCATAATTATCGTCTTCAAGACTTTCCCTAATGAAGACTTTCACTATTGAACTAAAATAAAGCTTTATGTTTAATTAAATTTTCAGTATCTTTGTCGATAGTCTTATTCTCTTTCCAATAATTATATATTTGACAAGCTTTAATATGTTTTGTGCTAATACCGTGAATTTTTATCTTTTTCGAAAAGCCTTGCCAGTCTTGAATTCCTGATCTTTTTTACAATTACCTGTAAATTACCAACGTGGCTTGCAATAACCAGCATCAAGAATTAAAGAATAGCAACGCCAAGAACATTTTATTTCAGAATAATAGAAATTTTCTGAAATAAATGTCTGTTATTCTGCAGTGGATGCTTCTTGAACGGACCATTGGGTTGATGTGGTCCAGAAAACCCATATTCAATGTTTTACATACTTCTCCATTAAGATTTTTAAATGGTTTTAAATCATTACCGTTTTGTTTAATAACAAAGATGTATTCTGATGTAGAAGCAAGAGAAGTTCTCGTATTATTTTCACAAGTTATGTCAAGTTAATTTTAGTTCTGAAAACATTTTTTCTTTTCTGTGCACTACTTTCACATTTTGTTTTTCTTTCCATGATCTTAAATATAGAAACAATATTATAGCACCTTATGACAACAATTTCCAAAAAGTAAAGCTGAATAGGAGATTGTTAAAACCAGTGAAAATGATTGTAGGCTTTTGCGTCCACTATTTACACCACCAAATATGGTGTATCTTAGTTTACTAAGAACATAGGAATTTTAACATGAGAAAATTAGGATCAGTTTGCTTATGCCACCTCCAGACATTATTAAACGATATTTCATAAAACAAAACATTTTTTTCAATAAACATCCTGTAATATAATTCGGAATAAAATTCTTCATGTTAGAAACCATTCATTACTAGATGATTTCATTGTTTATGGGCACTTTGAATTTTTTTTCTCTTAATACCTTTTTAGATGCTAAAGTCCATACTTAGTATTTTTATACCTTTTTTTTTATTTGCTGTGTAGTTCAATTTCTGTGTATGTAGCAATTCGATGAATTCCTTGGAATAAACTCATGCAGGTTACATTACATTACATCCTGCAATCATCTCTTGTTACAGCTTATAATGAAGTGTGCTGCACAGAAGGCCTGAGTTAACAAATAACACACTACAACAAAAAGCTTTATAATTATTCAGGAGAATTTTTGTCAACTAAAGTAATTGTCAACTTTGACTCTTGTACAATGCTTTCAAAGTAGTCAAGCTCATTTTTCTGAAATCAAGAAAATCTGACAAGACAATCCCTTGTGTACATACCCTGAGAAGCAGGCTCAAGCTGAGATCTCTTATTTTATTTTTATTTACTGTATTATACCTATACAAATATATTTTTTAAATACAAGAGAAATATAAAAATAAAAGAATTCTGTAATCTTTTGTTTCGATATAATAATTTCAACAAAAATGCAATTAAAGCAGAAATTTACAAATGTTATCTGGTAATGTTTTTGATACAAATTCAATTCTACAACTACATAAATGCAAACACACAATAATCATAATTAAGTTGACTAAAATTCTTTAGTGAGTGAAAGAAATTTAATTTTGTAACTTCAGATTTATTCCAATATAAATATGAAAAATAATAACCGTAACACGATTCACAACTACAATACGTTTATTCTTTGTTCATTTTCCTTATTTAATAATGACAAAGCTGTTTGCCAGTTTTTTAAAACATTCAAATTTGAAAAATCTAAAAAAAGTGTATTATGTAACTTAGCAACAGAAATATCTTAATCATTATTATTTAATTTATTCTAAGATCCAACAATATCTGTTATACGTCACATCAATGAATTCGAGAATTATTTTGAAATTTCTTTTTCTTTTTGTTTACTTGTGTTATCAAATTGTTTCCAAGTATAAAAAAATGTGACAAAATCAAATTATTTTAATTATCCTTTAATTGCTTACTATGACTGCATTATTTAATTAAATAATCACACCTGTAACAAATATAACGTATCCTAAATAATCGTCAAAATTCAAAGTATGAGGTAAATTTGAACATTTGGTAGTGTACATTATCTTTTTATTTTTTAAGTCAAACTAAGGGTTATCACTGATTGTATTTTTCAAACAGTTATTGTTATCACCGTTTGGTTACCGACAACTGTAAAATAATATAAATAATATTTATTTTATGTAGATAAAAAAAGGTTAAGGTCAATATCAATTGTTAACCATATAAAAGAACATCTTTCCCGTAGCATCTTCAGTAGTACCTACATCCATCAACCATGGGGCACTGCACAGTAGCATTCTTGCTTGGTAAGTCTCAAATTTTTTCTTTTCTATTGTTTTCATAATATTCTATTTAATTTATTAATTTTGTTTCATTTATATTATTGTTATTATTATAAAAAAAAGATCGCTCATAGTAGAGTGATTATTAAGGTGTTAATCTTATTGAAAAATCGCATTTTAATAATATATACTTTTAGTACCATTATATCCTCTAATTCAAGTTGTTGTGTTAGATATCATTCCAATACTTACTTTAAAATAAAACAGCTTTGCAAATTCTTTTCAACAGTCTAACTGAAATTTATTTAGTTAATAAATAAAGCAATGATAAATATATTTATTTTTTTAATTATTTAATTGTTCATCTTGTTCACTTTTACTAATACTTCATTTTAAAAAACAATTTAACTCAATTTTAATCAATTGAATCCATTTTGTGTTTATTTAAGATTATTTATTTATTATTATTATATTTTCTATGCTGCTATTAATCTATTAGTTCCTCATTCACTTTGATTAAAAAAAAAATTACTTAAAAAAATAATACAACTGATTTACATTTCAACAATTACAAAAATACTTATTTTGTCTTGTTAGCTCTGGATTCTAATAACTACTTGTAATAATTATTAATAATCTCACAGTACTATCAAGCAAATGAATTTTTACTTTTGGTTTATAATAAATTAATTCCTTTTTTTGTTATTTTCAGCACTCTCGGTGCTTTCTTTCACCAGTGCCACCCACCCCACGCTGATCCTAGATGGCAAAGATCTCGTGTACGATTACAAGGCGCTCGTCAAAGCTGGTACCGTTATCCCTACATCTTATGCTTCTGAATTCTACTTGCACGGTAAACTTCATCTCCAACAACGCGGTGAACATGAAGCTTTCGTAAAATTGTCCGACCTGAAATACAAGGTCTACAATGGTGAACGCTACTACGGGCATGAACATAAAATCGAAAAGCTTCCATTACCTAAAGAAGCCGAAGATTTACTTATGCCATTCAAAATTGTTTACCACAAGAATGGTCAAGTAAAACAAATCGTCACCGAAAAACACCAAAAGATGTACGCACGCAACATGCACAAAGCCCTCGCAGCCATGCTTCAAATGAACCTTGAAAAGATTCACTTTGACAGCGACAAGGCCCATGCTTTCATGACTGAAGAATATTCCATCTATGGTAAAACAGTAGCTGCTTACAATGTTTTACCCAAGACTGACAAATTGGTTGTACAAAAAATGCATGATATGAAGAGTACCAAACCCATGTACCAAGCTATGATCACCAACATTTTGCCTGACTATTGTGAAGCTCATTACGAAGAACCCATGTCTCATGACAGTCACCAATATTACATCATTGTGAAACAAGATGGCCACCATGTCGTCAAACACATGGAATCTACTGGTGGAATCTACGTCTATCCATTGCAAGCCAAATCTGAAGCTGAATATGTCTTCGTAAATGTCACTCTCAACCTTGCAGATGTTGTTCCAGCTCAAAAAGCTTTCCAACTTACTTCAGAACATGTCGATGAAGATCTCACTTATGAAATAGTTGATCCTAGCCTGGAAGAAGATTTGATCGATATCACAAATGGTCGTCGTGTATTTGATGCAAAACAATACATTCCAGTTCTGGAACATATGATGGGTGAAATGGTAGAATGGATACACCACGATCATCTTCACATGGCTCAACCTGATATTGAAAAGGGACAATTAGTCAACCGCATGGTACGTTTACTCAGCAACTTTGACCACGCTACTATGGAACAAATGTACACTACCTTCAGTGCTAAAACTACAGAACAAGGCAAGAAACACTTGGAAATTCTTCATCAATTACTTCCCTTGGTTGGAACTCATGCTTCTGTACTCCTTGTTAAGAAGATTGTCCATGAAAAGAAAGTTGACGATGACGTAGCAATGCACATGTTGCACCATTTGCCTTCACATGTACTTGTACCTACTGAAAAGATGTTGCATGACATGGAAGACATGTTGACTTGGGGAAATGATATCAATGTTCATGTACGCAAGGCTGCAGTCTTAAGCTTTGCTTCCCTCATCCAAAAAACTTTCTTTGTACAAAAATCTATTTCTGAAGGACATCACCATCATCATCACCACCAACATCACGAAATGATGACTAATCTTGAACACGTTGATTTCCATGTAAATGGCTTGCATCATTATTCCTACGTTTCCGAAGATGTACAAAAATTCTTCAGCAAACATCAAATTTATGATAAATACGTAGAAGATTTTGTCGGCAAATTGAAATCAGCTCAAGATTATGATACTCAATTCCTCTACTTCCAAGCTCTTTACAACACCAAATTACCCAGTGTTGTCAAACATTTGGTTCCTATTGTAAAAGGAGAAGTTATGAACCACCATCGCGTTCGTCAAGTAGCAATGTGGGCTGTTGCACCCATGGTTATGGCAGATCCTGATATGGTATTTGAATTATACTGGCCCATTTTCAGCGACTGGTCTCAACACCTTGACATGAGAATGCTTGCTTACTACATCATCATGGAGTCTCATCCTCCAATTTCTCGTTTGCTCAACGT
Organism: Ignelater luminosus; assembly: GCA_011009095.1. Taxonomy (NCBI): domain Eukaryota; kingdom Metazoa; phylum Arthropoda; class Insecta; order Coleoptera; family Elateridae; genus Ignelater; species Ignelater luminosus. The sequence continues at coordinate 457,751 of VTPC01091033.1, read as the reverse complement.
CTACTGGGAAATGCAAGCCGAACCAGATAATGAACTATATCACTTCCATTACTCTTACTTGCAATCCATGGCTCACACTACTGATCCATGCCATCAAGTATTCAGATTAAATGCTGCCCAGATCCTTAGATTCACTCGTAAACCCAACTATCATGGTTACTCTATTTTCCACCAAATGGACTACATCGACAAGAAATATAAATTCGGTGGAGAGTTCAGAGGTATGTACCTTGCTGCCGGTGATGCAAGAATATTGCATTTTGATGTGAACACCCAAATGTTCAATGTGCGATCAAACTATTACTCTCTCTATGTCAGAATTGATGGATTGAACGAAGCCTTCAAACACAAATTCCACCTCAATTTAGACAGCACCACTGAATTGTTCAACTATGAAGAAACCTGGAATGTTATCAAATCCATTCCCGACATGAAGGATGTAACGATTGAAGTTTGTGTTGGAGACAACCATCAAATCATGCAGACCTATTACTTTGAAGGAAGCAACCTTAAAGATTTGCATAAAGTTTTCGAATTCTTCTCTGGCAATCAATACTCCGAGGCTAAGAACTCTATCGAAATTTACTATGACACATTCACTAAGATTATTTTCCCTACTGAAATGGGTTTGCCTGCTGTTATGGATATCTTAGTACCGATTTTTGAACACCACCATGTTGACATGAAGAAAGAAGTAGCAAACAACTTGATCACAATGCACTTTGACAATTGGTACCATTATGCTAGCCATGCTCGTTGTGGACTTTCCTTCTACAATCCAGTTGCCGATGTATGGCAAGGTGTCAACAGATATCACACTTATGATGTAGTATTCCCATTGTATGCCGATGTAACAGTCAATACTCAACAACACAGTGTTAAGATTTCCATGAAGAGACATCAAGACGAACATAAAGATGCTATGGGTATTCGAAGCCATGTTACTTCCATGGTATTTATTAAAGATGATTTACATCATGATATTCTTAAAAAATGCTGCTCCAAATGTGATGACTTTGCTATTGTAACTAAAGGAGATGAATATCGCCACAATGTAAGTTAAGCATTTTAAATATTACCTTAAATGAAAAGTTTCATATTTAATTTCTTTCTAGTATACCTTGTTTGATGTTAATGGTTACAATACTGGATACAAATATTTCGGAGCTGTTTACGACAGCGAAGTTGTACCCACTCAAGGCGACTTTTTCAATTTGATGACCAGAGTTACTTCCAGAGACAGCAAAAACTACCAGACTCCATACGGACACTTCCTTCTCTCTCTTGACAATTGGGATACACTTCTGATGCTTCTGCCATATCCCGGTACTTACGGTACTCTCTTCAAGCTCGTACCCAGCACTGAAAATCCAGTCACCCAGATTGATTTCACATTCCGTGTAAACAGGGAATATACTCCAGAAAAGGATCAATTTTTACCTGGAATGAAATACAACACTCGTTTCACTTGGGCATTGAAGAACAAAGAGAAGGCCATCAAGACTTGGGATATGAATGCTATCTTTGACACCAATCCAGGACATACTCTTGAAAATACCAAGGTTGATATCACTCGCATCATCCCTGGCCAAAAAGATTATAAAGTATGCGTAGAAGGTACTAAGAAATGGACTAAGGATGGCGTAAATGGTCACATGAACGTTGTTATGGGTCAATCTGCCGATGGTAAATGCGACAAGGATGGAGCAACCGTTGAAATAAACATGGTTGGTGAACAACTTGAAGAACAAAAGACTCCCTTCCACGTTTATGAAGTCTGCCAGCCCTACAATCATTACTTTGAAGCCGATTACCACTCCTTATACTGTGCTGCTGAACACACTTCAGTAAGAAAATATACCTATGACATCAAGACCCACAATGTACCCACGGAATTCAAGAAAATGTCCCATTCAGTATTGGATTACTTCAGACATGTATACAAACGTTACTATGATTACGAATATGATCATGAAGAGGAAGTTGCTGACGATCACGTTAAAGTAAAATTTGAATACACTATGGGTGTGCCTGGAGATGCTATGAACGTAGAAGTTATCACTCCTCATGATGTACATGAATTCACTGGCATACCAGCTCAAGGCTTAATGTATTGGGGATTCTATCCTGATAACACCCACTATTCTGAATTGTACATGATGATGCACGATTTGGGTATGATGCATACTTGTATTGTTCACCAAGATCAAGTTCAACATGGATTAAGCGAACGTAAACATATTGAAGCTCACCATCTTACCAATGAATGGACCTTGTATGCAGGAGACGCAGAAAAGGATTGCCAACATGGAATCTTCCTTAAGAAAATAGAAGGCACTAATATGATTGTAAGTTGCATGTTGACTATCAAGTCCTATTTTTTATTAATTCTTTTATTTATTTTTACTTAACAGGCTTTCAAAACTGTACATGGAGCCCATTCTTTGGAAATCTACCCTGAAGGAGAACATGGTGAACACTTCAAAATCCTTGTTGACGGCAAACAAGTATCCGATCATGTAGATTATCACAGTGAAGAATGGTTCAGCTACACGATTCGTGAACATTTACACAGTGTGATTTTGACAACTTTCCACTTCCACTTCCATGTTGAATATAAAGGCGATTATGTAATCATCAAAATGCCAAAAGTACATGGTGCTCAGTTCTATGGACATTGTGTGCATACTGCTTAGAGTGATTATGTAAATTAGTTACTGTACAAAAAACATAATTTTAATAAAAGCATTACAATATTTATGGTCGTTTCTATTACTAGAATGCACGTTATTTTTGAGTGATAGTAAAATATATCTACTTAAATGAATAGAAAATCATTATAAAGGGCATGCACAATATTTATGTGATAATGAAATATATCTGCTTAAATGGATAGAAAATCGAAATAAAGAGCGTGGCCAAGTAAGAATGGGAAATTGTCATTGACATGGATTTGGCTGATTTTTTTCTGGAAGTGACTATCTATATAAGTTTTAACCTTGCCAAATTGTAACTTTCAAAAATTAATACTTTTCGAGAGAAAAGCATTTGGTTTTAAAAACCATGCATCAGTGACAAACTTCAGTCTCTAAGCTGTGGCCTCTTATTTTGATCTTCTGATTAATTAAGAGGATGATTAATATTTAAAAAATTTTCAAATTGCAGAGCTTTGTAAATTCAACCCTACCACACTTATGCATTCCACAGGAAAAATGCAAGAGAGACTGCTAAATCGGCTGTTGATTCCAAAAATTAAAGTTTTTTAATTTTTCAGTAGCGTAACAATTTGTTTTATAGTGGGGTAGGCGCCCCCCAACCGATGTCGCGCCTTTGTTAGGAATATCAAAGAAGAGATTACCTAAAATAGTACACATCTTAGAGTAACGAGCCTGTAGAAAATTTCATTCTAATATCTGACCTTAAATTCGTGAAATGTTGAAAAAGCAAGCACTTTAGGGAAAAAAGTAATACTGCAAAGTAGGCTTAATTTTTGTCGAGGAATACACCTGCCAAATATTTGCAGTCATTTTCAAAACACCCTGAATAGCATTGTTTCTTTCTAACAAGCGATCATTAAAATTTCAGTTCTTGGTAAGCTATGAAATTTTTACGTAGAACGTAGCTTACAAAGCCAGTTGATTGTGATACAAAGTACCGACACCAAACAAAAAACGATCGCAAATTGAGCTCAATAACGATTTTCTCTCCGCCTGAGGTGCTGTTGATCTACGTTAAATTTGACAAGTTTAAACGTCAGTTTGTAAGTTTGAGATTATTGAAATTTAAATGTTAGAAAAAAGCAATTATTAATGCCTTATTGTTGCGTATTCTTTGCAAGGTTTGTATGAGCAAATGTATATTTTCTATTACCTCGTCGTCATCGTCATCACTTTCACAATTATTTTATTATAAATTGCTGTAAAACAGATTTTGTAGGGTTACCAACCGTTACTGAATAAATCGAGTTCACCCAAATAACTCTATCATGTAATTTGTATGATCGGATCAGAAATACGAGTTAAGTTTCCGAAAACGCATTATTTATTACTTTTCTCTAAGATTTAAGTTTTAATAACTTCAAACTTATAAGCTGACGTTTAAATTTGTCAAATTTAACGCAGATCAACAGCGCCTCTAGCAGAGAGAAAATCGTTATTGAGCTCAATTTGCGATCGTCTTTTGTTTGGTGTCGGTACTTTGTATTACAATCAAGTGGCTTTGGTAGCTTAGACACACGCACGCCAACCAATGCCAATACATAACCAACAAATCACAAAACCAATTATTAAAACAAATTCAAACTGTCAAGTTGACAGGTAATTTTTTCTGAGAATGGATTAACCTAAGACATATAGAAATTGAAATTTTAATGATCGCATGTTATAAGACTGCACCTTAGGTCAAAGATGACCTAAACAACAGGGAAGGCATAACAGGCAAAGCAATCTTTAACAACGTAGTTGATCGCAAGTTCGTAAATGATCAACTACCTTCAACCCATTTTTTTGTACCTTGGTTTCAGTACTTTAATATAGTATGTAGTAATAGTATGTCTTCTTGAGATACATTTAATTCATTACTTCATGTCGTTTCACTACTATTTGAGCTGTTCAACATATTTTCACAAAAAGCTGCATCTCGCATAAGGTATTATTTAGAGTTTTAATAATAGTTATTTACGTACCAAGGGAGGATAGTAATTTGTTGCAGTCGAGATGTGAATATTGCGCCCGAGGCGAAGCCGAGAGAGTGATCACGTCGAGACTGTAGTATTACTTACTCTCATGGAACGTACAATATTTTTCCACCCGTAAACTAAATTCATTTTCGTTTGGAACAGGGACGTAATGATTCATTACAGTCCTTGGGACGTTGAAAGGGCGTAAAAAATATTACATACCCCCTTGGCTATACGTGCGTTCAAATATACTCTTGTAGTATCAAACAGTTTTCTGAATTGTAAAAATTCTCAAATATATAAGTTTCAATATTAAATAGGGTACTAAATTAATTTTTCATGAATAACCTGTAACAATCAGTTTTTGTTTTCGTTACATGTGTGGTATTTAATCTGTGCTCTCAGTGTGTTCTTATATTTTTTTAGTACTTTTCTCTTGTTGAAGAGGTTATGGTATTTGTTGTGAGTTCACACTGATAGGCTGATTACCTTTTTGGTAGCTTCTTTATTTTGAGATCAATTAGGGTTGACGAACTTTTCAATTTTATTTATTATAGCAAGCGGGACGCAGAGTATAATTCTTCCAACATTTAAACTTATTTTATTTTTGCAGTGTTTTGAACTGTCAAAGCTGTTACTTGGATTTCTGTTTAATTTATTTCAATGTAGATCTAGTTAGCGATTTGGTAAGGGTTGGTGTTTTTCTTATTACGATTTACCTTCTCGTTGGGGTGAAAAATCTTATCGACTTTTTACCTATATTGCGGCTCGATCTTGTTAATGAGTTACCAGAATTTTCATCTCTAAGTATTCTGTTGTTTATTTAAAAATTTAACTTCTGAAATCCGGGATTTCTGATTGGATCGAGTTCGCCTTGGGGTGGTCTTAGCTTCGCTTGCGCAGACGAGACTTCTTGTAGGCGAATTCTCTGCTGGTATTTGTATCCAGGGGTGCTAAAATCTCCGAGTTTTGTGACAAGCCTCAATCAAGCGAGAGCAAGTGAGCTTTGTTTTGTTTTCTCTTTAGGTCTCATGGGAGATATTTGTTTTTTTCTTTAGCTTGTTACCACACCTGTGAATTGGGGTTTTGTTTTATAGAGATTTCCTTCGCACAGCGGGAAGTTTTTTCTCTGAGTCGCCGTGGAGGGTTAAGCAATCTCGTGACTTCCGCTGCAAGTAGTTCTTATCCGTAAAGAAGTTTTATTCCGTTCTACTCCCGATCAAATCATCTGGCACCAATTAGAGTTCATTATCTTGTAATGTTATGACCGGTTTATAGTGTTTGTCTTCGCTATCCGACCTCTAGACTATTTCTCCATTCTTTATGGTTTTGGCACTTGACGTCGGACGTCCCCACGTTTTCCTAGGCCTTCCTCTCTTCTTTCTTTCTGTTGATACCCATTCTAGTGCTATTTTTGGAAGTCTTCACTGTAGCATTCTTTCTATGTGGCCGTACCATATAAGCTGTTTCTTCGTGATGTCCTCTGTGATTGTTTCTTCAATGTCAGCTATTTCTACCACTCGTTCATTTGTTATTTGTTGCTTTCTGGAGATTCTGCATGGCTTTCTGAGAACATCCATTTCGACAGCTGTTATTTTCTTCTTGTTAGCTTCCAATTTTCCGCTCCGTACAATGCAAAGCTCTTTACAATTACATTATAAGTAGATGCTACGTTACAAAAATGGCGCCTTAAGCGTGGAGCTCGAGGTTATACATACAATAAATTGTTAGGTTGATTGAAATAGACAGCTTGGTCGTATTTCAAGTTCAGCGGGTTATAGGTTGTCCTTACTTTTGGAGTTGTTCCTTGTTAAAGTTTTAGAGAGATCATGGATGGACCGATCCGAAGATGGAATTTGAGAGTTGTACGGAAACTAGGTATAGCGCTTGACACCTTCAGCAGAGATGTTAATAGTAATCAATTCGAAATGATAAGGAAATTACAGGGTAAGGTTATCTAAACGCTTGCAGATCATCAAACAAAGCTGAGATACCAAGGATTGGTTGCGGAGTGCTGCGTCCTCAACGATCGAATCGACCAGATCCTCAAGGAGAGTCCGGTCCTTGGCAAGAGACGATCAGATCTGTTTGATGCTGCTTCCATTTGTAGCCATTATAGCGTATCGTCAGGATCTATTGATGAGGTTAGTCGTACGCAGGCGATCTTCGTAGATGTTCAACCCCCGCCCAAAGAATTCGTCAATCCGAGTCCTGATGCAATACCAACAGCTTCAAGGGAGAATCTCTTCATCACTTTTTCCAAAGTGCTAAAAGATTCCGGGGTCAGATACCTTTTTAATAGATTCTTCCTTCCAAGAAGGTAACATCTGTATCATCCTCCAATCCTCCTGGATATCATTCGCAGAGTTTCTTGCTTCCGGAGATTGTTCTCAATCGGAAGGTGTGTCTCAGATTGTACCAGGAAGTGACGGAAATGAGAGGAGTAGTAGCGTAGGAGGTAAAGAGGTGGGTAAGTCCATGAGGTCTTTACAAGGGAACTGTCGCCAACGGGGTCACCATTTCCACCACTGTCGTCGACCTAGAGGGAAGTTTTGTCATCGGTGTGGGTACCAAGGAGTAACTTCCGATCCATGCCTCCTCCCCCTCTCGATCACGGCGGATTCCGGTTTCCGCCCAAACTTCTCGTCCGAGAGACGACAAGTGAAAACGGTGATTTGAGACGATCTACATTTTCTTCAAAGAACCCCGCGGTGATGGAAATCCTTCACCATCTTCACCTAGAGTTCTTTCGACTAAATAACTGGTGGTACCCTCATCAAAATTTGATCTGTCAGAAAAGGGTTTTTCTGGTTTGATTTTTTTGTTAGTTATGCTTTGGAAATTGGTTTTGCAATTTGATTGTCTTGGTAATTAAGGGTGAGAAAGGGGATTCTCAAGTAATAGAATAAGTTTAGAGAAAACTTAATTCTGTTTAATGTGTAGGTGTCTACTCTTATGCCGGTGCAGACCGAATGAATGCTTGCGTTAAACAGATTAGTGATTATTGTATCATGTAGCATTACATTAAAAAACTATCAACTTTATGCTATATCTCGGGTGTAAAACAGTTGACAATCGTTTGGGGATAATCATCATATTCTACGTATAAAACCCTACAAGTTACTCCTTTACGATTTTTTCGTACCTCTAGCAGTTTTCAAAACAAACTGATTTTAAGATTTCGAAAGAAATCAGTTTTTTCTTAATATCTGGTAGGCTATGAGAAATCGGTCCGGTTTGGCAACTGTTTCGATATGTACTCCTCATGAACAAATTGTTTACCCATTTAACCGACCTTGTATCACTTACAGTTTAAAAGATCCCAATGGAGGCCATCTCCCACCTAACACCCTGTATACACTGGCAAGCAAAAAATGGTCACTTTGGAATTGTGTTGTTTTTTTGTTATTTTCTATTCTAAGTGTATATTTGAAAATTGTAATTCATTGTTAATAGTCAATACTGAATCGGAAAGAATAAGTGGCGGCCAATCAAACTACCTAATACCCACCTCATCCAGATATTCTCTGACAACTCTCGCTACGTGAGGTCTCGCATTATCTTGCATGAAAATGCCATACTCGCCCATTGTGAGCATGAAAGGCATAACATGATCTTCTAGAATTTTCGTAATGTACCTGTGAGCTGTAAGAGAGCCATTCTGTATGAAGACTAATTCTGTGCGTGCTTGTAAAGAGATTCCTGTCCAAACCATAACCGACCCACCGCCAAATGGAAGTCGCTCGTCAATACAAACTGGATCATATCTTTCTCGTGGTCTCTCCTTACTCACAGATAACATTTCTCCAAAAACTAATGACTCAGCACCTGCTAGTACAATGATTTACAATTTACAAACATAAGCTTAGAACATCACAATTTCAAAAACACCTAAATTTTTTGCTCGCGGGTGTATTAAGAATTACAACTTTATAATAAAAAACGTGGATGAAAAAATAAATATTGGTATATGTATAACCTCTTTCCACAATGCCTTTGATTATAAAATAGTTATTAAAAAGCTTAAATACTTAACAAAATTATTAATAATTATCCAAAGTTTGTATGCATTTTTGTAGAAATTGAATGTAGTTTTTCAACGGCTATCGTTAATTTCTAAAAAATAATTTGCAAAACAACCTGCAGTTTTGTCGACGTTTTTTAGTTATATAATATTTACGTTAACGTAAAAGGTTATCGCTGATTACATTTTCAAGCAGTTATTATTATTATCACTATTTGGTAATCCACAAACTTCTAGAATAACATAAATCTGATGAGGTGAAGGTCAAATACCAATATTGTTAAAACATAAAAGAACATCTTTGCCACTGCAACTGCAGTAGTACATCCATCAATCATGGGGCACTGCACTACAGCAATCCTGTTTGGTAAGTCTCCTAATGTTTTCTTTTTCTAACTATATCAACTCAATTGTTTTTAATTTTCAATATTGTCGTTGATAGATCAGCACCTTCTATTATCAGAAACAAATTCTATGTTATTTGAGCAAATTTAACTTGATAAAAATGTTGTATGCACCTGAATTTTACCCCTTAAAAAATTCCAATAATTATTTTCAGACAACAAACATCTATTATAATTGATACACATACTTTTTTCTAACTTGTAATATTGTTGCTTATATTTAACTGACATATACAGCATGCCCATTTTAGGGGTCCTCCCCTCAACGTTTGGGTATAGGCAACACGTTTTACAATTCAGAGATATTTTTGTGTAACTACAGATTTTTAAAACAAAATGGATCATGTTTGTATAGTTTGTTTTCTATAATACGTGTCAATGTTAAAATTCCTCAATTTATGCTGGTTGGAAATAAGATTTCTTAGAAAACACAGTAAGAATAATTTAATAATAAACAAAAAAACTTATTTAACAAAAAGAAAGTAAACAAAATAAACAGGTTGACTTTTGTTAATTTTTAAATTCACAGCAAACTATGGTTCAATTAACAAAAGTTGAACTTTTTAAAGAAAAGCCAGCTGTAAATTGTAAAACGTGTTGCCTATTTCCAAATATTCAGGGGAAGACCCGTAAAATTTATGTGTTTCTGGTACTAAATATTAACAGTTGAATTTCAGTTCTTGTTTTTAAATTTCCTCGTAAGTTCCACTATTAGTTTTCTAAAATGTTTCCCAAGAAAGGTACAGCTCTCTAAAGAGGGCACCACAAAACAGTTTCTTGGTCATAATTATTAAACAAGAAAAAACAAGTTGATAAAATTCAGAGCTTAACTTAACCGTCCAGTTCACTACGACTCAGCAAAATCGAAATTTAAAAATATCCATAGGTATCAGTTGTTGCAGGGGGCACAGCCTCTTTTTTTCCTCATAACTTTTCTAGGGTTTAGAATTTGGCAATATTAGTGTCATAATCGTAAGTACTACAAAACGGAACTTTGGGTCGTCACTCAAGCTAACCGTTTTTCTTTTCTAAGCGTCTATTGCAGTAAGTATCTTCGAATTTCCACTCAAGTGAGTTGCAAAAAATTGAATAGTTAGTTATGCTCCAACTTTTACCAATTTATCTCTTATCGTTTAATAATTATCATCAAAAACAGGAATGTTTCGTGCTCTTTTGTATCTATTTCTTAGGAAGCATTTTAGAAAAAAATTATTAGAACTGTTGTCTTAAATTGAAATCTAAAACTCCCTCCTGAAATAGGGGACTGAACTTATATGTAACACCTTGTATAAGAGCTCTTTAGGCCAGTACGCTAATTACTTCGATTTTTTTTTTCATTTCTTCCTGTCTTTAGCCGTTTTCTCCCAGTTTTCGATTTTTAGATCTTTTAGGTCTCCTTGGATTGTTCCTCACCATGTTTTGTTGGGTCATCCTCTTCTATTTGTTCTGATCGCCTCTTTCTCAAACGCCTTCTTTGTTATATTTTCTTCTTCCATTCTGGTTATGCGGACAAGTCAATTTTGTTGCATTATTATCTTTATACTTAGCTTCCTCGTTTGTTCTCTTCCTTCATATTTCCACTTCTTTTTTCTTAGAATATTACTTTCCCACGTTTTTACTTTCTCTCCCACGCCTTTTGTGAATTCCCATGTTTCTTACTGTACATGACGGTTGGTTTTATACACCTTTACTTTTTGACTACGCGATATGTTTTTATTGCTTATAAATTTGATTTTATCAAATTAAAATATGAAAAAGATACAAAAAGATGAATCTCATTACTTCCGTTATTTCCTTAATTAATCATTCGTTCATTATCATTTTATCATAATCAGTTTATGAAACAGCAATTCCAACTCTCAGAATTGATCATGCTTTAGATTGGTTCCAGTCTTTTGGTAATATTTTTTGCTTCCCTTATGGTATTAATTTATATATCCTGTTTCATACGGCTTCCCCTGCCTGCTTCATCAGTTGTTATTTCTATCCCACGAGACCCAGCACTTCTCTCATTCTTCATTTCTTTGATTATATTTAGCACTTCTTCTCTGCTGGTTCTGTTGTTCTCTCTTCTTCATTATATACTTCCTTTCTACTCTTCTCGATTGTTATTTTGACCATCTATTAATATTTGTTCGTGATTCTTAGCTCATGTTTCTAACATCTTCTCTTCTTCTACACATAACTCACCTTTGGCATTTTTTATTTATTTACCAAAAACATCTATGGTTCTGGAATTAAATCTTGTCATTAATGAAATATTATATACGCTTAACATTTTGCTCACTTTCATAAGAAGCTTCTTCAGAAGACTAAAGAAGAGCACACTAATACAATATGTTAGAGGTAAAACTCTTCTGATCCTATAATACTTCAACAATGATACGGACTAATTCCGAAAGACGTCGATTTATTAACAACTACAACATTATTGTTTCTATTTACTATAAATTAATTTCTTTCTTTGTCTTTTTCAGCACTCTCAGTGCTTTCTTTCGCCAGTGCCCACTCCACACTGATACAACATGGCAAAGAATTTGTTTACGATTATAAGGCGCTCGTCAAAGCTGGTACCATCATCCCTGCAGCCTATGCTTCTGAATTCTATCTGCACGGTAAACTTCATCTACAGCACGGTTACCCTTCATTATTTGCACAATTGTCCGACCTGAAATACAAGGTCCATAATGGCGAAGATCACTATGGCCATGAACACGAAGCTGTAGAATTTCCATTACCCAAAGAAGCCGAAGATTTACTTATGCCATTCAAAATTGTATACCACAAGAATGGTCAAGTAAAACAAATCGTCACTGAGAAACACCAAAAGATATACGCGCGCAACATGCACAAAGCTATTGCAGCCATGCTTCAAATGAACGTTGAAAAAGTTAACTTGGATAGTGACAAGGCTCATGCCTTCATGACTGATGAGTATTCAATCTATGGTAAGACAGTAGCTGCTTACAATGTTTTACCCAAGACCGATAGATTAGTTGTACAAAAAATGCATGAAATGAAGAGTACCAGACCAATATATCAAAGTATGATCATCAGTACTTCGCCCAGCTACTGTGAAGCTCATTACGAAGAACCCATGTCCCATGATAGTCATCAATATTACGTCATTGTGAAACAAGATGGCTACCATATCGTGAAACATATGGAATCCACTGGTGGAATTTACATCTACCCATTCCAAGCCAAATCTGAAGCTGAATATGTCTTGATAAATGTTACTCTCAACCTTGTCGATATTGTTCCAGTCCAAAAAGCCTTTCAAATTACTTCAGAACATGTCGATGAAGATCTCACTTATCAACTAATTGATCCTAGCGTAGAAGATGTGCCTGACATTATGAATGGACGTCGTACAGTTGACAAGAAACAATACATTCCAGTTCTGGAAAAAAATGATGAGTGAAATGGTAGAATGGATACATGAAGATCATCTCCAAATGGACGAGCCCAATATCAGCCACGAGCAAGTAGTTAATCGTATAATACGCTTCCTCGCCAATTTTGATGATGCTACTATGGGAGATATTTATGCTACCATCAGCGGTAAAACTTCAGAAGAAGGCAAAAAACACTTGGAAATCCTTCACCAATTACTTCCCTTAGTTGGTACTCGTGCTTCGGTCATTCTTGTGAAGAAGATTGTTCACGAGAAAAAAGTCGAAGATGATGTAGCTATGCATATGCTGCATTCCCTGCCATCATATGTACTTGTACCTACTGAAAGATTGTTGCATGATATGGAAGACATGTTGACTTGGGGAAATGACATCAATGTTCATGTACGCAAAGCTGCAATTTTATGTTTTGCTACTCTAATCCAGAAAACTTTCTATGTGCAAGAATCTATTGCTCAAGGGCGTCACCATCACCACCAACAACAACAACATGATAATTCAATGACTCACGATTCTGAGCACATCCATTTTCATGAGAATAGCCTTCATTATTACTCCTATCTTTCTGAAGATGTTCAGAAGTTCATTAAGGAACACCAAATCTATGACAAATATGTCGATGATTTTTATACCAAATTAAAGGCTGCTGAAGATTATGATACTCAAATTCTTTACTTACACGCTCTCCACAATACCAAACTGCCCAATATTGTTAAATATTTGGTTCCCATTGTAAAAGGAGAAGTTATGAACCACCATCACGTTCGTGAAGCAGCAATGTGGGTTATTATGCCCATGATTCTTAGAAATCCTGAAATGGTATTTGAATTATACTGGCCCATTTTCAGCGACTGGTCTCAACACCTTGACATGAGAATGCTTGCTTACTACATCATCATGGAGTCTCATCCTCCAATTTCTCGTTTGCTCAACGTCTACTGGGAAATGCAAGCCGAACCAGATAATGAACTATATCACTTCCATTACTCTTACTTGCAATCCATGGCTCATACTACTGATCCATGCCATCAAACATTCAAGTTAAATGCTGCTCAGATTCTCAAATTTACTCGTAAACCTAACTATCACGGTTACTCTACTTATCACCAAATGGACTACGTTGACAAAAAATACAGATTTGGTGGAGATTTCAAGGGCTTCTACATTTCTACGGATGATACAAAAATGTTGCATTTTGAAGTGAACTCGCAAATATTCAATGTGCGATCAAACTATTACTACGTCTATGTAAAGATTGATGGGTTGAAAGATACCAAATTCCATTTCAATTTAGATAGTACCACTCAATTATTCAACTATGAAGAAGCTTGGAATGTTATCAAATCCATTCCCGACATGAAGGATGTAAGGGTTGAAGTTTGTGTTGGACACAACTATCAAATTATGCAGAGCTATTACTATGAAGGAAGCAACCTTAAAGATTTGCATCATATTTTCGAATTCTTCTATGCTGATCATTACTCCAAGGTTAAAAACACTATCCAAATCCAGTATGACCTGTTCACCAAGATTATGTTCCCTACTGAAATGGGCTTACCTGCTGTCATGGATATCCTTGCGCCTGTTGTTCACCATAAACATATTAATATGAAAAAAGAAGTAGCAGGCAACTTGATTACTATGCACTTTGACAACATGTATCATATTGCAAGAAGGTCACGTTATGGACTTTCCTTCTACAATCCAGCTGCTGATGTATGGCATGGTGTCACCAGATACCACTCCTATGATGTATTATTCCCATTGTACCTTGATGTAACTGTTAACACTCAACAACATAGTGTTAAGATTTCCATGAAGAAACATCAAGACCAACATAAAGATGTTATGGGTATTCGAAGCCATGCCGCTAGCAAGGTATATGTGCAAGATGATTTACGTTATGGTATTCTTAAAAAGTGCTGTCCGAACTGTCCTAATTATGGTGTTGTAACTAAAGGAGATGAATACCGTCACAATGTAAGTTTAGTTTTTTTGTAATGAAAATTAATTCATAATTATATTCAATTTTGTTACAGTACACCACACTTGAAGTTAATGGTTACAACACTGGATACAAATACTTCGGAGTTTTCTATGACAGCGAAATCAAACCCAGCTCTGGCTCATTTTTGAATTTAATGAGCAGGATTACTTCTAGAGATACCAAAAACTACAAGACCCCATTGGGACACTCTCTGCTCTTCCTTCGCAACTGGCATGCACTCCTGATGCTTCAACCTACCCCCAGTACTTACGGTACTCTTTTGAAACTTGTCCCCAGCACTGAGAATGCAGTCACCCAGATTGATTTCACATTCAATGTGAACAGGGAATATGTTCCAGAAAAGGATCAATATTTACCTGGAATGAAATACCACATGCATTTCACTTGGGAACTGAAAAACAAAGAAGCCATCAAGACTTGGGACATGAATGCTATCATTGACGTGAATCCAGGACATACTGTCAAAAATACCAAAGTTGATATCACTCGCATCACCCCAGGCCAGAAAGATTATAAAGTATGCATGGAAAGTACAAAGAAATGGACTAAGGAGGGTGTAAATGGTTATATGAACGTTGTTATGGGTCAATCTACCGATGGTAAATGTGACAAAGATGGAGTAACTATCGGAGTAAACATGGTTGGTGAACAACTTGAAGAACAAAAAACTCCCTATCACGTTTATGAAATCTGCCAGCCCTACATACATGGTTTGGGAGCTGATTACCATTCTTTACACTGTGCTGCTGAACACACTTCAGTAAGAAAATATACCTACGACATCAAGACCCATAATGTACCCACTGAATTCAAGAAGATGTGCTATGGAGTATTGGATTTCTTCAGGCATGTATACAAACGTTACTACGACTATGAATATGAACACGAAGAGGAAATTGCTGACGATCATGTTAAATTGAAAGTTGAATACACTATGGGTGTGCCTGGACATAAAATGAATGTAGAAGTAATCACTCCTCATGATGTACATGAATTCACTGGCATACCTGCTAGACATTTAGCTTATTTGGGATTCTATCCTGATAACACCCACTATTCCAAATTGTACATGATGATGCACCACATGGGCGTGATGCATACTTGTATTGTTCATCACAACCAGGTTCAACACGGATTAAGCCAACATAAACATATTGAAGCTCACTATCTTACCAATGAGTGGACCTTGTTTGCAGGAGATGCAGAAAAGGATTGCCAACATGGAATCTTCCTTAAGAAAATAGAAAGCACTAATATGATTGTAAGTTGCATGTTGACTATCAAGTACTATTTTTTATTAATTCTTTTATTTATTTTTACTTAACAGGCTTTCAAAACTGTACATGGAGCCCATTCTTTGGAAATCTACCCTGAAGGAGAACATGGTGAACACTTC
>VTPC01091033.1:428308-441487 GCA_011009095.1 Ignelater luminosus | reverse complement strand
GTTTTCCAACGCTGAAACGTCTTGATGGAAACGCTCCCCAAGTTCATCACTTACAGCTGCCAAATTGCCTGGGAGAAAATCCAAATAAGAATATAAATAATGCATCTTTAGCGACATATTACATTCCATTTTACAGTAAGCTGTCAACATTTCGTCGAGGAGGTTTTTGAAATTTTCAGCTTTGTTGTTGTCCAGAAAGCCCTTTACGACAGATATGAAACAATTCCACGCCACCTTTTCTTTTCCTTGTAAACCCCATCGAAACCGCTGTCATTCATTAATTGTTGAATTTGGGGACCCACAAATATGCCCTTCTTTATCTTAGTTTCGCTGATTTTTGGAAGTTTTTCTTTTATGTACTGAAAACTTTTTTGACCACGGTCCATACCTTTTACAAAATTCTTTATCAGCCCTAACTTTATATGCAAAGGGGGCAAATAGATATTGTTTCTATCCACAAGGTTTTCATGTAAAATACTTTTTTCTCCCACAACTATCTGCCTACTTGGCCAACTTTTCACAATATAATGCTGCAATTTAGCATGACTGTCCCACTCATACAAAAAGCAACTGTATTTAATAAATCCCAGTTGCATTCCTAATAACAAAGCTATTACTTTCATCGTTGATAGTCTGCGCTAGTTAAAAGGCATTTCATAGTTTCATAAGATTCCTTTAGGTGAACTGAATAGGCAATGGGAACCAAAGGCAATGCATTGCCATTGTGCAATAGAACTGCTTTCAAACTAAATTTGGATGCATCAATGAACAGTCGCCATTCTTCTGGTTTGTGTTTACGTCCAAGGGTTTCCATCAAACCGTTAACATCACTGCAGTAGGTAAGATTGTCGTCCATAGAATAAAACTCAGAAAACTTCTTTTCGCGGTTACGGCAATGACTAATTGTGGTATTGTGTTCCAATAAATTCCAACTTTTCAATCGGGAGCCAAGCAACTCGGCTTTGCTTTTGCTTAAGTTCAAATCACGAACTAAATCGTTTAATTGTGCCTGTGTTATCAAATGTGGCTCAGTGGGATCTGGAAGAATAAACTCTGGATCATTGCTAGAAACAATGTCAAGCATTTTCTTCATCTGATCCTTCAAATGTTTCTGGTGGCACAGGAACTAAAAGATCAGTACAATGGCCAACGGGTCTTATCGCCAATGTTAAATTAGGATACACAACAGATTTTTTATTTTTTGCAGAAAAGCCTGCTATCTTTGTTATGCAGAAGTAACAATCGGTTAGATGATCCTTTTGGTCCCTCCATATCATAGGTACTGGAAAGGGCATACATACATGGAAACCTTTTATCCACCGTCAAAAGCGATTTACACAAGAAATACAACAAATATGTGGTGTCCATTGCTTATCTCGATCTCCAACTTGTCATCCAAAGTATAGACTATAAGCTCTCCTTATTAGTGCAGTAAAACATCGTTTTTGGTGTTTAGCAGTAAACTCTCCCCAAACGTAACAAAAACTATCCGGATCGTTCGCACATTTACGAGATATGATTACCACGTTAAACGTCATAGTGGTCAGTAGGGACCGCTCAAGAGAATGCCGCCCAGGCCACTGCGGTCACTACAGGTAAATTTGGAAAATATACGAAATCCGATTAGGATAACGCAATACATCGTAGAGAACGTTCCATCATACGTTAATTCGTCAACATTACATTCTCTACTATGCTATATAATAATCATGCTGTAAATAAAACGTGCTCAATTAAATTGGTTTATCTCAAAGCAGTCCTGAACCGCTTGTCAAAAATAAGCCCGCCAACCCCTTTCCCCTCTGACCCTAGCTTTACGTATTTAATAAAAGAAGACACACCGAGCCGTAGAGGGTCACTCTACCGTACTGCTTCTTTGCCTATTTGATACTTCAAGAATCCCCTGTTTACGCTCCGGCCCCTTCCCCCCCGAGTCCACCAACCAACCGACCTTCACCTCACCACCGCTTGCGTCGTCTCTTCTTCTTTCCCGGTTGCTCTCTCCCGACATTTTTCGCTCGTCTTTCGCTAGCTAACCCGAGCGGTCCGGGATTGCTGCTTCGTCAGGGTACCTAGCCAACGTCTCAGAAGCCGGCAACGAGACGTATCTACGTGACGGACGGTCCAACGACGGACAGGGCGTCTAGCTCCATTGTTGCCAGAAGCCCCGCTCCCTTGGAAGCCCCAGGCAGCGCTCTTACTCGGGCGACGTTGCTAGGCAGGCGGTCCATGGTGGGTTCGAGTTCCATAGGTTAGCCTCTCGAGGCGAAGCCCACAGGGTTAAGCATCGGTGGTGGGTCGGTTTCGTCGGTGGGGCGACATTAGGGCGTTTCGAGGGGAGTAGAATTACCAACTCATATGCCTAAGAATTTGTAAATTCGCGTCGGCGCCTTCAATCTATCTACCTTTTTCGCGTAGCGTTTTAATTCTTCCCACCATTCGAGTTTATTACTTAAACAATCTACCTCATTTATATTTGATGGCCACCTATAACCTATTTTAATTAAGTTTCTATTTCCTATTTCCCTAGCTCTGCTTTCTAACCTACATGTAAATAGTACGTGTTCCGCGGTATCTTCTCCCTCTCCGCATGTACATCATATTTCGTCCTCGTTTAATTTACCTATTTTAACTAAATAAGATCTAAAATTCCCATGTCCTGTTAGCAGCTGTACTACATCTTTGTCTAATCTCCCAATTTTTCTCATTAATTCTATGTTTGGAATAAATTTTTGTGTTAATCTACCTGTAGTTGCCTTTTTCCATCTATCATTCCAAATATCTTTTAAATTTTGCCTAATCCTACTTTTAACTAATGATCTAGGGGCAACATTAAATATTTCCCTAATTCCTACTTCTGCAGCTGCTTGCTTAGCTAACTCGTCTGCCCTTTCGTTACCTATCACTCCTATATGTGCTTTTATCCATCTAAATCTAATTCTTACTGTTTCTAACACTTCCCTATATATTTTCCACGTTTCCGCCCGTAAATTAGTTGGTTGCCGCATTCCCTGTAACGCTAATAAACTGATCTGCTATCGCTATTTAAAGTACATTCCCTAAATGCGAAATTATTCTCCCTAATGTACTTTAATGCCTCTCTAATAGCTAATAGTTCGCATTGAAAAATCGAACACCCCGATCCTAATTTGAATTTCCCATTTTTAATTTCCCTATCTTCGTTATGTATAACATATGCCGCGCCTGCGTTACCATTTTCTAATCTAGATCCGTCAGTATATATTTGTATGAAATCCTCCCTTTCCAAATTTCCAGTCACTACAGACTGCTGGACATTGATTTTATTTTTGACGTCACACAAGCCAGCAGGCCCTTGTATTAGCCAGTTTAACCGCCACGGCCTGTAGGGACTATGTGAACTTGTCAGTTTTTTAGTTAGAAAAACAAAGAAAAAATTACACATATATTTTATTCAAATACATGTATGACAAAGGTATCAAAAATATAAAATAATATAAACTTAAAAAATAAGCAAGGTAACACTTTCTAAACTTATTTATAATCAAGATGAAACAAATATTTGATCCTATGTAAGACAAGTCATTTTATACACACCTAAATCTAAATGCTAGTTTGTAAACTAACCAAATAGCTCGAGAAACAACTTGTATGTTTATTTATGATAAATGCTAAAACAATCAAAGCAAAAATGAGGATTTTCATCACAACTGTCACAATATGTGGTAACTTTGGACACTTTGTTTTTTGATATGTCGTTTTAGCTTCTTAGCATAATACCCTTTACAATACCGTCTTACTTTGTGAGCTATGCCTTTTTTCTTTCACGTTTTTTACCGCCGTTTGTTGGTGTCGTTGGTTCGTTTGCTGCAAACATTAAACTCTCAACAATATTTTCCTTGAATTCCATAATAGACATTGACTTATTGCTTAGAGCCTTATGGAGAAAATGGGCATTTACTAATGCAGTACCAAATATCAGTTCAATGGCAATTTTCCTGTATCATTTAACTGTTTTGCTAAGTGCCCTGTTATAACTAGGCATTTGATCTGGAAGATCAATCGAACTTTTGGCTTTGTTATAATCCAAAATAGCAACAGGCTTTTCTATATCACCAGTTTGTTTATGTACCACTACCGTTTCATGTATGTGCTTGGTCGACAGCATCAGCACATCTCTTCCACTTTAAAATACATATGCCGCGATTATTTTCTTTTGCAGCAATTTCCTCAGTTTTAAGCTTTTTTGTTGTTACTTCTTTGGGATTTCCTCTTCGGTTTGCTCTTAGGATACCCAACAAATGTGTTTTATTATCTAAAAGTTGATTTGCCAACTCCAAACTCATGTAGTATCTGTATCTACTGTTCTGCCTGAATTTAAAAGAGTTCTTGACAGCTCCATAAAAACACTAGTGGGGACAGAAATATTGGCATCTCTGTGCTTCCCACAATATAATTTCATGTTCCATGTGAATCCAGTACCTGAGCATAGTTTGAATAATTTTATTTCATATTTATGTGTCTTTTGTGGAATGTATTGCTTCATAATGAGTCGGCCTCGAAATGGCACATCATCGATACAAAACTCCTGCATTGGAGTGTAAGCTTCTTGAAATAAATTTATCAAAGGCTTGATTTTGTAACCGCTGTCTCCTTCAGGGCACATTTGGTTGTCACTAAAATGCCATAGATTCAATAAGAGTTCGAAACGATTTCTACTCATTATCCGACCGACGATGCTAACTTGATATCATTTTTTTCTTTTATTCCAATAACATTTTAGTCTAGGTAGTTTGACCAAACCCATATAACCTAATATGCCTAAAAATTTTTTCATTTCTTCTTTGCTGGTTGGTGTCCAAGCACGGAGACAACTATTTTCAGAAACATCATCAGCGTTCATAAGTTTTTGTGTTGCAGAAAGATTTGTTTGATCAGTCATGATTTGCAATATTTCATTACCCACAAACAATGAAAAGAAATCGGCAGGTGTACCTCCAACTAATGTGGCAGCAACTTCAGGATTAATATCGGTATTCTGAGGATCAAATACAAACTGTTCGTGGTTTCCAACTGGATCTCGCCATTCTATATTATTTCCTCTACAATTTCGTTATCATTGATATCACCTACGTTTAAAACAACTGTGGACATTTCAGGAACACCTTCCTCCATATTTTCATTGACGGACTCTTTCTGATATTGACTTGGGTGTTTCAACAGATGAAATACTGCAAGGGGGATATACTTCCATCGGATGTCCTGTACTTGCGTCTTTAAACATACCAGGAACAGGAGATACACTTTGTGCAACTTATTCAGTTTCTGAATTGCTTTCATCATTTTTATTTACTTTGTAAATAGGATCATCAAGCGAATCTGATGAACAATGGTAGGGATCATCCTCAGGATTCTCCGTCGTTTCTGATGACGAATCTAAAAAATAAATAAGCATTGTGGAATGAAATATTCTATCAATAGAAATCTCCACTATACATGTTGTGAAATAAATGCTCGTTAGCACAAAGTTTGAGGTTGACCCTTATCTGGGCAACGTATTTTAGTTACATTACCAGGCAAGGTGAGTCCAATAGAGCCGACTTTGGATTATAAAGTTAGTGCAGTACTTTTTATTAGTATTGCATCCATGGGTAATTAAATGAGATGAAAATAATTATTATTTAAGATGACTAGAAGTAAATGTCTTCCCTAGTTCGACATAATTCTGCAAAATCATATAAACTAATTTACCTAGAAGGGCAGCAGAAAGAGTGCATAACAAAAATCATATTTTTATATTGGGTATTCTTTATTTCTCTAGAATTTTTCTACAGTCATATATTTTATAGCTTGAACGTGACTTTTGTTAAATTCCTGTCTTCTTTCATTCGACATAATATTGTAAATTTAAAGCCCAGGCAAACTTTACCTAAAAGGGCAGCAAAGGCACAATAAAAATTTTTATTTGATACTACCATACATACAAAAGACCTTTTCAAAATTATTTTAAAAGCTCTTAACATTTGCAATTTTTAAAATGGGTCAGTTTATTTTCGTATTTCAGTACAGTGACATCTAAAAAATATCAATTCAGTCGATTTCAGAATTTTGTATTCTATAATACCATAAATCCCCGTAATTATCACTAACATTGTCATTTGAAACTTACAACAAAAGATAAACATAATTTACAAAGAATTGTTTAGTAATAATCAATTTTAAAAATTCTTTTTTCATCTACTAAATGTAAATTAGAATATTCGACTAACTGATAACACTCTACCTAAGGTACTTTTAGAAGTCATAAGGGCTAATTACCCTAAGACGAATATTTTAGAAAATATGACAAAGTAACATGGGCCCCGGGTCCACTGGACCCACCTTGACTGGATAAGGGTTAAGATATATTACGTTTTAAACACAAGAAAATAACAATACCTACCGTCACTAAATTGTGATACAGTTTTTGCAAGTTCTAAAATGCATTTTGTATGTTGACTCATAATAAAACAGCCCAACATGAAACACCACTTTTTTAGCACATCCCGAATGATTTGATGTTTACTAACGGAATGATAACACAAGAACTCAAAAGTCAACAAGAACCTTTAGGGTGGAATATTATTCCGATTCCGCCATGGCAGTCCCAGGAGACCGCTAAAACAAATTTGAAATAAAACAGAAGAAAACACATTTTTGATGACCCTTCATTTACTGGTGTTTAACGTATTAATATTTCTATAGTTATCACTCAAAACACAAGAAATTTTCTTTGTTGAACAGTGATAATGCAACTTTATAAAACTTTACACGCTCCACAAAACAGTACTAACACTGAACAGGTTCATACATAAGTGATCTCACTTACGGAAAGTTGAAATAATATTTATAAATATTGATGAGAGTGGCATACCTGTTGATGACATGTTAACAGCTTTCTAATATATGCGGAATGCAATTGCCTCATTTCCAAAACTTCTTATCACTAATACGTAATTACCTTATGTAATTATAATTATGCTGTCCACTGGAACTTCATATGCATATATTTCAAAAACTGCACATGATAGAAAAAATCTGAAAGCAGATTTGAATTCAGAATGAAAAGTTACATAAGGATTACCTAGTTTTGTTTAAGAACCAAAAACTCTGTTAATCGGTGTAATTAAAGAGCAATTTAAAATATGGAGTATACCCTGTATTGGTTTCTCTACAGTATTATATAAAAGCAGGCATTGGAAGTAGTGTGTTACATGTAACGCATTACTTGTAATTAATTACATTTTTCAGTAGCGCTAAAGGTAACATGTTACTTTATAAAGACATAGTAAAGTAATTGTAACTAATTACAAAAAGTGTGTAACAGTAACGACTTCATTACCTTTGCGTTACTTGAATAATCCATTTTCGAATTTAGTTTTGATGATGTTCAGAAAATACATGTTTTCATATTGTGTAATTCTAAGAGTTGTACAGTACAAAGAAAAATTAATTAGAACCACCTTAAATTTTGATGGGCTCTGAAAAGTTTTTCTTTTATAGAATCAAAGTAACTGACAGTAACAGTAAAGTATAACTCAGTTACATATTTGCTGTAACTATAATGGTAAGTAGTTACTTTTTAAAATCAAGTAACTGTAGTTGTAACTAATTACATTTTTTTGACAAAGTAACTGTAACTGTAACTAATTACTTTTTTAAAGTAACTTTTCAATGTCTGTATAAAAGTTTACAATTGTTAAACACAGCGTGCGTCACGTTGTAAAAATGAGAGAACCATGAATGAAGACTTTAAAAATTGACTATTGTAAATGTAGAAACAATAGCATTCTAATCAAGTAACCAAATGAGCTAAATATAAAAAGGGTATTAAAAACAAAAACTTTCAATACGCAACGTCATTTAATAATAAAATTTTCTAAAATTAATCAAATTACAGAGTGAATTAAAATGTATAGTAGTAAACTATATATTAACAACTTATACATAGATATATCAATTAAATGATAAAATGTAATTAAAAATGTAAATTCATCTATCTAAATAAGGCAATATTATATAACAATATTTAATTTGTAAAATTAGTTTTAATAAATCCTGATGTTTAATTTCATCATCACAGTCAAAATTATTATTATTATCTTATAATATTTAAATATCTTGAGCTAACTATTTTCTATGCCACATTACGGATATAAATAAAAATATCAATAAATTCCATTTGAACTTTCAAGTCTTATTCATGGCATGCAAATCAAAGGCTATTTAGTGCATAATTGTAATCAAAGCAAAATTGTTTTTTCTTTTCCTACTTTTTAATATCGTAAGTCATAATTCGTATATTTAAAGAAACAAATAAACCATTCATTGTAAGTCAATTTACTAAATTTAACTTGATCTGTGCTTTGGTGTAAAAAGCAAAAGCAAAACTAACGTTAACGATAACAATGGAATTATCAAGTTTTTATATAGATTCAACATAAACTTTTCAAATTTTCTGATACCTTCTATTTCTAACACAATTCTCATTTCTAAATACACTACCATTTATTAATTACCTTTATCCTGCTTTCGTAAAAGTGTAATACTACCTTGTGGATTGGAAAGTGAGTATGTTTCAGGTTCAAATACTGGAGGATACTCTAAACCAGGATAGTCAACAGTGGGTGCGTTATTTAATGGCGGTATGATATCATTTCTAATACCGGATGTCTCTTCCATACCATAACAACTATCTAACGTGGTATGTTGAGATGGCAACTGTAAAGCAAGATCTTTCCTAAATTTAGTTATTAGAACACAAAAGAATAACCTACCTGTATTGGATCTGAAGGCCATCCAATAGGATTTTCTTCGGCACCACGACCGTGTTTTTCAAAAACAGCTCTATGCAATTTTGGTGAACCAAGAAACGTTTTTTCTTTTTTACTTTCAGTTTGTTTCACAAAGAAACTTTTAAACTTTCCGGTTTTGCTAACTTTCTCATCCAGATTTAACTCAAATGCAAATTTAGGATTTAATTTTCCTTTTTGGTCAGGCGTTAATGGTAGAGACATAGGTGTGTATTGGACTGCCGATTTTAATTTAACATTAGCACTAGATTTATCAGCTACTTTATCACTTTTCCTTAATGATTCTATCCATAATCTATCAGTTGAACTACCGTAATTTGAATTCTTCAAAATCTTCTTATCGGCAGATGTTAAACTATGCTGTCGGGCAAGTTTTCCTGATTTCTTATCGTCCAACATGCGATTCTGAGCAAAATGAACATCGTTAAGGGTTTGTGGACAATACACCATCTCACTTGAATGATCTTTAAGATCAACGTATGAAACAGAGTACTCTTTAGTTGAGAATGGCTTTCGATCATTATTATATTTCGATGATGAGGATGACTTGTGTAGTCTTGGTGTTAAATCTTCTTGTAGCTTGTGAGTTCTTGGCAATGATCTGTTTAATTTTTCCTCGAAAACTTTCGTTTTTGGATAAGTACAAGTATCATACACTTCTTTATCTTTTTTATGTTTCTTTAAAGACCCTCGTTTTCCAAAACAAAAACTAGTGGATGAATCATTGGATTGCTTAGAAGAGTTTAACTCGTCACTTGTTTGTGATAACTTTCTTATGTTTGAACTACGTTCGGAACAATCCGAAATAGTTCTAGAATGTGTAGGTTTCTTGCTATAAAATTCACCATCTCTGCTTGATCTAATAGGCACTTCCCCATAATCAACATCTGGACGAATTAAACTAGGATTAATTATTTCATTGCACGCATGAGGATTAAGTTTCTGTTCTTCACTCTGTCGATTCATCAATTCTTCTAAAGTAACAAATCCAGCCAAATTATCGCTACACTGTTGAAATGGTTGCAACTTGTGAAAACTTCTCAAGTGAAAATCACTAATGTCACACAAATTCGGATTACTTGCGTGAACATAATTGAATTGTTTCGTTTTAGTTTTAGGTTTGCTCGTTGATAAATCTGGTTCTTGAGATTCTTTTTTATTAGGTACTTCTGTTGTTGATAAATTAGACGTGCTAGCATTTTGTGATTGTGATTCGAAACGTGGCGAAAAGTCTGGAATGTGCGATGTGAAATTTCCGGTAGACATACTGGTGTCCATGACGTTAACAGTACTCGATGGTATTTTACGGTAAGTCATAAATTGTGCTGTAGGAACTGGCAAGGAATTCTTATACATACTATTTGTTTTATTAAAAAACCATTTTCTATCTAAACTTGAACTACCAGATTGTGTTGCTGAAGTATTCTTGCTGGACGTAACTTTCTTTAACGAGCCAAATTTTTTAACTGGTTGTTCACTACTGGTTGGTTTTTCATTGGTATTAGTAGTATTCGCTTTGGTTTTTTCTACATCAGACTCATCAGATTCAGAATATAAAACAGAATCGAGGAATTTTGAATTATCGTATAATAATGTCGCTGCTGTGATTAGTTCGATCCAAGAGGTTAGCATTTCGGAATTTTCGGCAGAGAAATAGAATACTGTTCCGGTGTGATATACTTTGAAAGCATTCAATCGTGATTTTACCTAAAATGAGGTCAAACATTATTCAATTGTAATTGATTTTCTAGTTTAATTTAATTTAGGCTGTGCCTAAATACTTTAGTATATTTTTAAAGTTAAATAAATCTGGTTTACCAATCTGTTAAGTGGAATTCACACCTAAACAACATTTGTGCAATCTTGAAAATGAAATCATGAAAATCTTTATTAAGAGAATTCCACTTTTGCTAACCTAAATGTCTGCAGTTGACATTACAAAAATACATAACCTCACTCTTAAGATGCTCATATTCATCATTGAAATTTTAACTAATATGTGTTCACGGTTTTTTTGCATGAAGAGATTCACCCAATTTAACAGTGTGAACATTAGTTTTTCAGTTTAAACTGGTCTTACATGTACGGTTAGGTTTTTAAACGATTTTTAGGTTAGATTGCATAAGAAAACATCATATGTGAAACACCCACAAACGTAATGTTGTCAGTTTTATATAAAATGGAACTAACAACTTTCGTAATTTTTGTCTTCAGTTTAGTAAGTTATTATTAATAATAACAATATCAAATTGTTATGGGAATAATCTATTTGCAAGAAGACATCCTTGGCTATTTTAAATATTCCTATTTCAAACAGGCAATAGATTTGGCTAGTGTGCCTTGATATTGCTTTATTAAATGTCATTTATTGATATTGTTTTATTAAATGACATTTAATAAAGCAATATCAAGGCAC
The DNA here is from genome assembly GCA_011009095.1 of Ignelater luminosus. NCBI lineage: Eukaryota > Metazoa > Arthropoda > Insecta > Coleoptera > Elateridae > Ignelater > Ignelater luminosus. The sequence continues at coordinate 430,240 of VTPC01091033.1, read as the reverse complement.
ACTAGATTTGGCAAGAAGGTTCTATTCTGTGCAGTGACAGTGATTAGTTTTGAGGTTATCCAAGCTGTACAACTAAAATACCTAACCTAACAAAAAAAAATTCACGCCAACCCTCTTGCAAAAAAACTGTGAACGCGTAATTTAATAATAGAAATGCCTTGTACTGAGATTTGTCTGTCTGACACAACCTACAAATACAAGTAATGTTTACATGTTAACAGCATCTGACTGGTTGGTTTGCTGTGAGCATTGTGCATGCAACAAGCATTTTTATGACACTTGCTACTATAAACGAAACAAACATTAAAATGAATACCTGCAACCAAGAATTAACTAATAGAGGTATTGATAAATGTACCGTACATTTAACGTGAATAACTTATTTCTCGCATATATGTAGATGTCCTTGTACACTGTAGCTTGAAGTCCATAAAGAGATCTTTGAAATCATTGAAAGTTAATCTTTGGAATCCTGGACTCCCTGGTAAAGCCCTGCACAGGCCGAAATTCCCAGGCCCGGCTCAACCCGACTGGTACAAAACCTGACGCGGCCCGAAAACATCCGCCAATTTCTTGATCGGCCTGAAAGGTCTGACAGGAATGAATGGCCCGATTGGCCCGACATAAGCCTGATATATTTTTAGGCTGAGGCCCGACCTGACCTAAACACAAGCTTTGAGCTGGGCTACGAAAAAATCCGACGAAAAAACCAGCCCCGTCCACGGTACATACCAAAATTCTTCTATTCGGTTCAGTGTGAAAAAGATCTAGGTCCAGTGCAGTACGGGAATCCTCCGTTGCGGTTCAGTACGAAAATAGCCCGCCCGAATCAGGAAAGTCACGAAAAAGATCTAAGTTTAATGCAGTATGAAATCGCCCACTTCGGATAACTACAAAACTAACAACCCGAAAAGTCCGATCAACCTGATAAGCTCGACAGATCAGACAAATTTGAGAGGCCCGACAGGTACGAGAAGCCCTAGCGGGCCGACAGGCGCAGGCGGTCTAAAATGTCCGACAGGCTCTACAAATTCCTTAAAGTCTTCATGAAGTCTCAGAAATCAGCAAAATCCCATTTAAAGACTCCCAAGTCCAATCCCTGTATCATGTTGGATTCATCTGGATTCCATGGAAAACTCTGAATCCAATACACTAGTTTTCATTTCTTTTGTTTTTCATTCTTTTGTTTTAAATAATACGATTTCTAAGTCCCCTATTTGATGACAGTTATTTTTTAAGACCTTTTTTTTCAATAAAAGTCAAACATAAAGTATACCTAAATGTGGTATCAGTTAAATCTGTAGAAGATTCTTTATCCAATAGCCAACTTGTTCCAATGGGGTGCTATTTAAAAGAACGAGGTTATGAGCCTTTGAAAGTTTAGATCGCCGTCATGTACATATAAAACAAATTTAATTTGAATTTCAATTTTCCTACAGTTACTTGGTTAATTCTTAAACAGTTTCGAAAATATTCCAGCCGTCTAAATCAGCACTTCTTACACTATGACCCTATTTGGGGTCGCGCAGCAAAATGCTGAATTAAATTTAAACACTTAAATTTCAGTTTATATATTATTATCTAGGGCTGCTAAAAATCTCGTGATGAAAAATTGCGCCATGAATGAAAAAAGTTTAAGAAGCGCTGATCTAGATTAAGACAGAAAATTGAATGTTTAGTGACCATAAAAATAAAAACTAACGAGAACTAGCGTACTGGCTTCAGAATCTTCCATAAGATCAAAACATATAAAGATATACAGGGTGGAGATATTTCATTACCCATTAGGGTAGTTAGTAATACAAAGTTTGAAGATAAGGTTCCATGTCTAAACAGTTGATTCTTTACAAAATGGCTTTCATAATTAGGTACTCATTGACTGATTTCAACTTTTTATGGGTCGAATGAAAGGTATAAGGTATAGAATGATTT
>VTPC01091033.1:372923-427908 GCA_011009095.1 Ignelater luminosus | reverse complement strand
AAATCATTCTATACCTTATACCTTTCATTCGACCCATAAAAAGTTGAGATCAGTCAATGAGTACCTAATTATGAAAGCCATTTTGTAAAGAATCGACTGTTTAGACATGGAACCTTATCTTCAAACTTTGTATTATTAACTACCCTAATGGGCACTAAAGGTCTTTAAAATATCTCCACTATGTTATCAAGTCTTGCTGTAGTTAGTGAAGTCTAGGTGAAGTCCACTTCATAGTTTGTTGAAATATTTATACAATTCTTGAAGTCTGTAAATCTTCATGAAGTATTTACTTGCATTCTGTAATTCCTCACAAAATCTTCATGGGATTTCATGGACTGCAGATGTTCGTACATTTTTTATGAGCGTGGATCGCCTCTCACTTATTTATATTCACTGATTTTTCCAAACACATCCTCCTCATATTCTACCCACCTATATCCTTGTAAGAAATGTAAACAAAAACTGCCGATATATTTGTAGATTATATTAAACATTCAATGGGCAGTTTTGCCCTAATAATAATTTAGCAAGAAAAAGATTCACTAGAATTGCAGCAAAAAAAAAATGCAAAAAGATAAAACAGGTTGCATTTTGATGCACATCAAAAAATGCATAATGTAAAAGTCAAGAATTTGAATGGTACATCATGATTGCAGCATAAAAGTGCATAAGTGTGAACCCCCACTTCAAAACTGCCATGCAGCATTATTTCTGCTCGTCCCAATAGGTCTAGAAAATTATATTCTGTATTCACAGATTGTATAATGTGTTTCCAATGACTTTTAAGTAACCACAAATTTTTTAAATCATGATTACTTTTATTTTCAATACGGATTCCACTTTAGAATAGAAAAACTATTTAATTTGCTTCAGATAAAAGCTATTTTGATGTCTTTATCTTATAGTCTTGTCGCAAGGTCAGAAATGAAACCAGAACCCTTCAGTACGTACCTCTGTAGCAACAGATACGGTAAAACCGGACAAAAATATTAAGCATTTGGCCTTGACAGCATCTTTGGATTCAAAGCCATACAGGCAGCTACCATTAAGAACAAACCACCGTTTTTCCCACTGGGCTGGAAGACTTTGTTTTGACCTTGAACGCTGATATAAATACCCTTGCAATTCGCCAGGTATCACGTCTTTAACACTAACCTTTCTTCTTTCTTAAAAAATAAAAAAGGCAACTTAAAAAAAGAACAACCAATTGTACGAGACTTACTTGCAACTAATGAATTCTTCTTTTTACCACTTTTACTTTTACTGGAATACATCATCGCTCGCACAATTGAATTTGTTGGTGAGATTTTATTATCGGATGCAATTTTTAAAGTTTCTAGGTTAGATTGATTTTTACTACTGCTGTATGTGTGTTGTTCAACATCTGGGATTTCCACTTTACTTTGTTTAGTAACTGGTGTCGATACGTTTTTTGGTTCAAAAGATTCTACATTTTCTACAGATTCAGTACGTTTTGAACTTAACATTTTCATTTGATTTTCTGAACTAATTGAAATGTTATAGATATCTTGTTGTTTTACTAAAGAAACAGAATCTGTATAACTACTGTAGTCACCTTTTGGCAATAGAGGAGATGTAGCAGTTAATGAATTAAAATCAGCACCTCCACTATGTGGCATAATATCTTTGGCTGAACTATTTAAGTTTTTAGTTTGGCACTCGTTTGGCATAGCACGTTTTGTAGAATCGCTCGTGTAAGATAATCGTGGTGGTGGTTTAGGTGGGATATCCTGATAATCCTTTTTTAATGTTAAATTCTCAACAGATAACTTTTTCTGATTTTGCTCCGAATGTTCAGTCACATAGAATGGAGTGTTTAAAGCAGTTTCTACTATCGGTATACCAAGTTCATATTTAATTGGTGTATTATTACTGAACGCATCCTTCTTAACTTCATCAACATCCTTAAGTGAACTTGAAGACTTTTTAATAGGAGTTTCAGGTACGAATTTTCCAACCTCATCAGATGATTGATCATAAGCTGGTGTACTATGGCTTTTATTTAATGTACCTCTCACTTTTGTTTTTATATTTTTGGGTGGTACAGCAGGCTTCTTGGAAAAATCAGGTTTCTGGGGCAATTCTGGAGGTTTCTCAACCAAATTTTTTGGAAAGACTTTAGGTTTTACACTCTTTGGATCCCAAACATTGTTTGATTCTAAATGTTTCTCATCAAACTTCTTAATAATATTATGTACATGTACATCAGCTAATGCAGTATCTTTATTAGGACTATCTGAATTATTATTGTCTGGCACTCTTGGAGGTTCAAAATTGATAGTATCAATTATTTCTTCTACAATTTGCTTTTGCCATTCTACTTTCATTTTACTTCTATCAGTGATATCTTCACCTTCGTCAATAAAATCAATCGCTTCATTTAAACTAGTTAGAGAATTAACACTTACACTATGTTCCTCATTTAAGTTTGTATCTATCGTACTGGGGTTTACGTTTTGTACTTTTGCGCTTTGAAAATCACCATTGTATGTAAATTTCGTTTCGTTAAAATTAACTTTTTTCTTCTTAAATGATTTATCTTGAAATCTTTTTTTAAAATCTGCATTTGGAGATAATCCAATAACTGTAGTTGGACGCGGTGAAAGTTCAAAACCGTTACTGCAAGATGCACTTTTGTCACGTAATAACGTGGATTCATCTTCATATTTATTAGTTTGTATATTATAAGAACTTGAATGTTTTGAAGCGGCCTGATTTTTTAATTGTTGCCAATACTGGAAAAAAGAAGGTTTAGAAAAATTTAAAATAGTTTCGAGTGATTTTATACCTGCTCAATGGCTTGATGTGGCCTTTTGCTGGTAGGACTAGCTCCTGTTATAGTGTTTCGTCTTTGTAAAACAGGCCGTGGTTTCAAGGGATACACCCTTCCACTACCATCTAATGGACTGTCAAGTGGTTCACTGTCACTACTACTGCTTATTTCTGTTTCTGTCTCAGGTTGAACCACAACAGGTGGTAATCTGAAAATTATTATAATAATAATAATAATAATTAAATAACTGCAAATTTGTTTCTACATTAAAATCAGATTTTGAATTATAGAACTAAGTATTAAAGACATTAAAAAAAGCTGTAACCTTAACTCACTGCCAATATAAAATCACGAGTAGCCCAATGTAGCCAACCCTACCAAGCCACAGATAATAGAAAAAACACGGTTGCCTGATTAGGCAGAACTTGACGCAACAAAAGTCCCAATAAATGCAAATGACAGAAAATAGTTTGTTTACATGTGACATTTTATTAAGGTTGATAGCAACAAAAATCATAAAACAATCTTTTTAGTTCAAATAAAACAAAATTAATTTTTGCAACTGGTTACATTTGCTTTCTGTCAATATTAATTTGTATTTTTCATAACCTCAACTTGACTTTGACAGATGTCATCTTAATTATTCAAGGTTAATTAATGTCAAAATATTCTCATTTCTTATTCGTCTTATTCTTAATAATTATGCAAGATTATGTTTATGACCGCCTGCTTTTTACATAATTTGATAATTTAATAACAAACTTCAAAGGATCAAATACAAACCTTGGTGGAGGAATTTGTGGCAAATCATGTATAGCAAGCAGTTGAGGTGAAGGTAAATTATCGTTCCATCGAGAATACGGTGTTGCTCTTTTCTTACTGGGCAGCCGATATGGCTTCATGTAGATCTGTCCATAAACCTTGGTGTGACGTGGACGTTTCTTTAATGTAAGTACAATTTCTGGAGGGGATTCTTGCAACAATAACAACACGTTCTTTCTTTGCCATCCTACTACAGTTTGATAATTTACCTAAAAAATTATAATCACAAGTTAAATTTTAGACATTTTAACTTGAGGTATGGAAAGAAACAAATAAAATAAATATCAACTCAAAAGATTACTGACTTGCACGATTTCATCACCTTCTTCAATTTTACTACTGTTATGGGCAGGTGATCCATATTTAATTTCTGCAATTTGGTGTATTGCATAATTGCTAGGTAACAGGAAAAAACCTAACTCTTGCTCTTTTTTCTTTAAAGTTGCTAATGCTAAGGAAGCTGGTTGCAAAATCATTGGATCAGACATTTCTTGTATAATGTGATCAGCTAATTGTGCGAGATTGTTAGAAATATTACGTATAGTCATAAGAGGCTTTTCTGAGAATATATCTCGATGTGCACTAGTTGCCATTTCAAAACTTAATTGAAGTAGTTGTGTTTTACAATCAACATAATCTTTATCCCCACGAAAAGGTGATCTAATAAAGATTCAGTATTTAGTTATGATTTCATTACTATTTATTGGAATTCAAACCTGTCTAGCCAACAAACCAGAGGTTTAATAGCCGTGATAACATTGTGTACATCCGACATTGTTTGGGTGGGCACCATTGTACAGTTTTCATCAGTGAGGGATAATTCTTTATAAAGTGAGTTTGCAGCACATGAAAGTCTTAATGCTAACATTTGTAAATTTTCTTTATCTAATTTATAATGCTAAAAAATAAATTACATTATTCAATGTTGAACAAATTAAGATTTAGTCTCGACTTACAAAATTTCTCAGATGTTCAACAGCTTCTAATATTATTTCTTGATGGCCAAGTGTAACAACTCCTAAATGTTCCAAGTCATCTGATCTTAAACTTAATAACTGATGTCCTTTAACTTCATTATTTAAAAAAGATTTCGTATACTGTGTGATTACACTGTCTAATCCTAAAAATATAACTAAAGTTCATTGTATGTATGTGGGCAGAATGTTCTGATAATAATATTTTTGTCTGTATTTTGATAAAATTATCTTGAATCTCCTACATATATCCTGTATTATTCAGAATCTTTATAAACTTTCAGAATTCACAAAGAAGTAAAATAAATTATCGTACCTTTTAACCATTCCGTAACTTGTTCTACAGACCAATCTCTTACATTTACGTAGGCCATAGTGAATCCTACAAAGCAAAAATTAACAAGATTCAAGAAAAGTATAAGAATCTTTTAAAAATTACGAACCTTTTTATGATTTAATAAGATTGAAGAATAGTTCATTAACACTGCAAACTTGTCAACGCCACCTTAAAACCTATTATTAAACTATTTAATCATCCTTGGAGCAATGTGACATTCTTAAACTCTTCACGCGTGATTTATTAAATCCTATTTACTTTATTATGTACATGAAAACTAACTACTTAATGTGATGGTTTATTTACACTATTTTATTTATCTTGTCATAAGGTGTAACCTTGTTATTTCAATATGCAAATAATAGTTTGGTTACGAACCATTACAATACGTAACAGACAATAGACGTTGCCAGACTTTTTAACTTTCTAAGATTACGTGAATCATCAAATAATTCTTTTATTATTATTATATTTTTATAATATAACCTACTCTAAGCCATCTTTCATTATCGGTTCAATTAAGGACATAATCTCTATAATAAATATAAAATACAAAAATAAGAAACAGTCTTATGTTGCACTTAAAACAAGTAAATCAATAATGAGCTTGACAACAATGTTAATCGGCAATAACGTCAAAGCCTATTTGAGATATGAACCTGACCTAACCTCTCGTCGATGAGTTTTTGTGTATTGATTTTATTGGACTTCTGCGTTATTAGTTTTCGAGACAACGGAGGTATTGTTTACAAAACATGAAGCTGACTGAATAATTTTCCATATTTACGTTGGAAAATAAATCGTTGACAAAATGTCAGAATTAAGAAAAAGGCGTGATGGTGAAGAGAAAAGTATAGAATCCACTGAGAGTGATCATGTAAGTTAATAATTCATTGGAATTGTATATTGACTTTTTAGAATTAGATACATCTTTAAATCTGTAATTCATTGTTGTTTATGTAGGGCTTCTGCAAATACAAATACTTTGCAGCAGATTAGTACAGCTGGTATTTTCTTAAGGTTTCGTCTATTAATTATAGGGATTAATTTATTTCCAATTAAAGAAATTAACATATACCATGATACAGCAAAAATCATGTTTTTGAGTGATAAATGAATTTACAAAAAATAAATTTTTTTTAATTTGCCATCAAAGGGTATATTCCATAAAACAATTTCTAGGTGGACAGTGAAGATGACAAGATTGGAGATCAACCACCTGTGGTTGATTTATCAACATCAATTCCATCAGGAACGCATAAATCTCCTTCCATTCTTGATTCCTTAGTTAAAGATCTTCCTGATCGTTGGCGCAATTGGGTCGTTAGAGGAATTTTTAGTTTTATTATGATCTCCTTTTTCTGTTTCGTTATTTACGGAGGTCCATTAGCATTAATGATAACCGTAAGTAATATCCAGACTTAAAACTTGCCTAGTAATGCTAATTGTAATTCACATTTTGTTTGAATGTTTAATTAACTATTCAGACTCGTTTCATTATGTTTATATTTGCATATGATTAATAACTTGTACATTTTTTAATGAGTGTTTGTAATGATCAGGAGATAACAGAAAAATAAAATGTAGGTAAATTTTTCCTAAAAAAGATAACATGAATTTTAGGTTAGACTGTCAATGACAACTAACCTTCAAAATTACTACTGTCAGTTTGACAATCAACATTAGCGATTCTTTATTCATAACTAAAACAAAATTGAAACAATGTACATCCAATATAATTTATGTGTATTTCATATAAATGAAGTCAATAAATGTATTTTAGACGTTAATAGTTCAAGTGAAATGTTTCGAAGAAATAATCAGCATAGGTTATGCTGTCTATCGTATACATGGACTTCCTTGGTTTAGATCTCTCTCATGGTACTTTCTTCTAACTTCAAATTATTTCTTTTATGGAGAAAGTTTAGTGGACTACTTTGGTGTTGTTATTAACAGGACTGTAAGTATTTAATTTACAATTTTGTTACTTTTACAAAATTTGTTTGTTTTTAGGATTTCTTGCGAGTTTTAGTAACATACCATCGTTTCATTTCATTTTGCTTGTATTGCGGTGGATTTGTCTGGTTTGTTCTCAGTCTAGTCAAAAAATACTACATGAAACAATTCTCTTTGTTTGCATGGACCCATGTAGCTCTACTAATTGTTGTGACCCAATCATATTTAATTATTAAGAATATATTTGAAGGACTTATTTGGTTCATTGTTCCTGTATCCATGATAATTTGTAATGACATTATGGCATATGTTTTCGGATTTTTCTTCGGGAAAACACCATTGATTAAATTGTCACCGAAAAAGACTTGGGAAGGATTCATCGGTGGTGGGATTTCTACTGTTATTTTTGGTTGCATGGTAAGTTATTACTTACGGATGCTCTGACTTTACTCTTAATTGGTTGTTTTTTAAGTTTTCATGGGTATTATGTCAGTATCCATATTTTGTCTGCCCAATTGAATATAATGAAGTTGAAGGTCGCATGACGATGGAATGTGAACCTAGCGTTTTGTTTAGACCAAAAGAATATACTCTACCAGGATTTTTATCTGGCATATTGCAGATAGTAAGTAAATATTAATTTGTTTAGAATCTTACATTAAAATAATCAATTTTACAGCTGGGAATGAAGAACACCATTAGTCTGTATCCGTTTATTCTACATTCTTTATCACTGTCTGTGTTTAGTAGTGTAATTGGACCGTTTGGAGGATTCTTTGCATCAGGATTTAAACGGGCATTTAAAATCAAGGTAATGTAATATTGAGCAACCTCAAAACGCAAAATGCCAATTAAAATTACTTCACTTTTTAGGATTTTGGAGATGTGATACCAGGACACGGTGGCATAATGGATCGGTTTGATTGTCAATTTTTAATGGCAACATTTGTTAATGTCTATTTAACTAGTTTTATACAGACAGATAGTCCACAGAAATTATTGTCACAAGTATTATACTTGAAACCTGAACAACAACTTCAGCTATTTCACATGCTTAAAGATTCATTAACAAACAGGAATTTATTAGAGCAACCGACTGGTTAATCAAGAAAAGGTCAACGTTATTTTTGTATAGTTCATTCTTTCTTTGCAAAAGTATAAAAAATATTTTATTATTATATATTAGTATTTTTTTATTGTATACTTATATAGGAAGTGCAATAATTAATAAGGACTGATTATTATATATTAATAATATTGTTTAGTTTTAATTTATTTTTGATTTTTATTATTGATCAAGAATTAAATGCATGTGGCTATCCTGAACTGGCATTTTTAGATAAAAGAGAGGAATTTTTTTTGTTATTGTAATAATCTAAAAATATAAACATCATTAACAATGGATTTTATCGTAGGGACAGTAATTATTTTCTGATTTTCAATTCTAATTATACTTTTGCCAGGAAAACATTCTGATGGGCATTAACAGTTGATTTCATGTAAAACTGGAAGAGAACAGTGATTATAACAATGTTAGCTACAAGGTAATGAACATAATTTTAGATGTTTCTGTGTTGTTTGCTCTAAACGATTATATTATTTGTTTATTGTAATTTATAATATTTAAAGAAGTTCCATGCTGTGGGGCTGTTTTAATAATATGTGCATTGGGCAAGCAGAAAAAAAAACGATTAGCTCTAGTGCAAGCGAGTGGGTAGATCTTACAGTTAAGGAATTAGAATCACATTAGAAGTTTTAATTTTCACACTATAATATTATAAGCAATATAAAGATAAGAACTTTGTTATTTTCACATGCACATGTGCCAAAGTGTAAAGAATTTTTGGAAACACTAAACAAGTCTAAATTGTTAAGAATGACAATATGTGAGAATGAAATGTGTTCCAAGACACTACATAGACTTTTCAGAATATACAGTGTGCTGCTTTAGCTATGTGTTTGAAGAAAAGTTTGGTTATGTTATTGTTTTATACAGGGTGTCCCTGAAAACAACCGACAAACATTAACAGTAGGTTCCCAACACAAAATTGAAGTGATTTAACCCAACTTACTTATATCCTAATGTTCACCATTTATGAGATACAGGGTGTCAAAGTTTAATTTACAATTTCTTGTTTTTTCAAACAAGTTGAAATATCAGGATGAAATTTTCTACATGCCTGTTTACTCTAAGGTGTCTACTATTGTACATAGTCTTGTGTCTTGATATCTTAAAGTCATTTTCGTGACTCAGGATGTTAAAATGTAATTAAAGACGAAAAATTTTGAAAAATAATTAAATTGTAAGTTAAACTTTGACACCCTGTATCTCATAAAAGGTGGATTTTAGAATATTGATAGTTAAGTTGGGTTAAATCGTTTTGATTTTGTCTCAGGATCTGCTGTCAACGTTTATCGGTTCTTTTTAGACACTCTGTCTAGCCCTAGTTAATAGTCATAAGTTGTACTTGAATAATAGAGTTATTCCATGCCAAATCACTTGATGTGGGATAATCTCTGTAACTTCCTCTTTCAGAATTTGTTCACATTTTTGTCCTGTGTACACACATATAAGTTAGGATAAAATTAAGTTTTTCAGAATTCCCAATGCAAAAATAACTTGAGGAGGCCATTTTGAGAATCTCCTGATTTTCATTAAGAATGTCGCCCAGTTTTGTGTCATATTTTATTAAAATGCCCATAACTTCTTTATTTGTGAACAGTTAACTGCCTCGAGAAGCAAGGACGCATTTAACAGATTGAACTTTTTGGTGCCATGAGTAGCACCTTTGCATGCTTTCATTTTGTCAAGTTGGAAAGTGTTTTTTTGATGTGATGGACATTTTATTATTGTGGGTAACTTTTTAGTGAACTATGTAGGCGTTGACAATAGCTGACCCTGGAAGAAGTTCAATTGCCATTTTACAGCACCATTTCACTGATTTTCGTAATACTGTAGAGCAAGATTTTATTTGGTCAGATATGTCTATAAATCGTTTGCTCTTGTTATAGTCAACAAACTAAAGCTAGCTTTTGAACTATTTTTCCCATTTGATGAACATCCACCATTTCAGCAGTATGTTTTGTACTCGGCATAAGAACTTTGCACTTGTCTTTCCATTTAGTCAGTATGACACCTATGTTACTCTCCATTCCAATAATCTCTCCTTTCTTCAATTTTGCAACTGTCACTTCTTTTGGATTAAGGTTTCTGTTTTGCCTTAAAGTTCCCACTATGTCTTTATTTCTTTGATATTTGTATCCATCCATTATGAATTCTTGCTTTTGGACCGTGACCACCTATATTCAACTTCTGATGTGATCGATTGGTTTCCTCCACAATCAAGTCAACAATATCGTTATTTACTAATAATTCAAAAAAATTTAGGGTTTTTTTTATTGTACTCAACTTATATATCAGGATTTTAAACACCGAAGGTAATATTTTTCAAGTTCTGGCCATCTACATTTTTCCATATCAATGATGTATTATTGTCAACCACGAAGAAGTTACATCATTATCATCGTCATTCATAACATTTTCAATGATATCGTTTACTGTTCCTTAACTTTGAAGGTGCATTCTGTAGATTATGTAGTATTTTATGCCTTTTGCTTTCAGGCACACCTTCATTTGACGAAGAATCACTTATTTCGTTATCACTACCTAATTCAAAGTCTTTATCCATCCAACATCAATTCTTCCAAAAGATCAAATGTTCCTGCTCCTTATCATATGACATACTGGTAATAATTGTACAATATTTCAATGAAAATTTAAGGCAATTTAAAAGCGTGTCATACAGATTTGTAAAAACTAATTTAAATTTTGAAGCAAACATTGAGAATATTTAGAAATCTTTCTATTTATTTGTTAAAAATGCGCCAATATCTGCGCAGAATGCGAATTTCTGCAAACCATGAAGGATGCTAACCTAACCTTTACTTTGCCTCGCACATGTTCACTGTTTAGTATTTTATTTAACACTATTATTGTAGCAACACCAGCTCCAGTACAATATAGATTGATATCGTCTATATCAATTTTTAAGGTTTCAGGAGTTCAAATAACCCCAATAACAACTTTTGAAATTTTTAGGTCAAAATTCAAATCAATGTAAACACACTGTACCCGCGAAATTCAAACATTAAACGTCATTTTGGTAATGACAGCGCGAGAAAACGCAGGCACGCCAACAGAAATTGACTCATTTTTGAAATTAAATCTGTAACCGTGTCGTGCAGGATACATTCTTCATATTAATTTTGATATTATTTTTTTAGTAAGAGCCTCTTGACATGGTAATATTTTTCAAGTAAAAAATTTATTAAAATTTCTTGCAAAGAAGTCATTTTTGTGTTAAAAATTTTGAAAAAATTAATTTAGTCTTAACTTATGTGTGTCTACACAGGACAGAAATATGAACAAATTCTGAGACATGAGGGTCATGGTGTTATGTGATTTGACGTGAAATGGCCCAATATCATTTGTATTAGCAGACCAAGTCTGAGGGTTATAATCATTCTTTGTATCAATTAAAATGCAATTAGCATGGTTATCCCACCAACGCTTTACTCTTCCTCTTTTTAATCCTCTTGGGGAAGCTAACATGATTGTAGGTTACAATCTTGCCTTCACTGGGTCACTTGCAGTGGCTCAAGATTGCGATTCATTCAACATCATCCTTCTCCAACAAGTCACCTTTAGTGACCCATGATCTAAGCTTTACACTCCCTTGCAATAAAAGAAATCCCAACTATGCATACTATCAAAACAGCCTTGGTATTATATTGCTTAAATAAAAAAATTATAAATTATACAGTGTGTCCCATCACTGAAAATTGCCAATTATTTTGTAAATGTATCAAACACTTAATTTCTAAGTTGCACAGAACAATTACTCTTTGTGATGGATACATCTTGGGTCATATTATCAACCATCATTTATTAAACAAAATAAAGCAACAAAATGTTTATAATACGACCCTTAGTATGTTATTCTCTAATCTCATTCCGAGGTGACACTCTGTATAAAGATAAAAAACAAGAATTCCACAATTTTGTCTTTATAATTCCATGTTATAAAGATGTCTTTATAATCAAAAAATATTTTCAATGTATTCCAAAAAATAAAAAGTGCAGATCTGTTCACTTATAGTCACACTAAACGCATTTATTACAATGGTAACTCCAATATTTAAGTGTGTTTAATTTTTGATGTGAGACTATAGGTGCAACCCTTAGAATATAATATTAATGATTGTTTAGCTCTCATGAAAAAAACATTATTATATTTACCTAGATGAACAAATAATTAATTATTATCAAGACGTTTCCTGTAAGATATTTTATTTTTTATTTTAGGTAGGTAGTACCTATTATTACTAATTATAGATAATTATGGATAAATAATAGATGGAATTGGTGTTTTTAATATTGTAGACTACTTTAGTAATATAAATTTAAAAATAAATGGAGCCCTCACCTGATCAACATACGTTTAAAACAATATTTTTGCGTTCTTCGTTTAGAAATTTTTAATCATCTTATTAGAGTAATGTGGTACAAAAGATATTTTAAGATGTTAGAAATAAAAAGAAAAAAAATGCCTTAGATCTTTTCTGCAATAATGGCATTTTAAAAATGTTTATTGAAAATTAGCTAGAGATATAGAGTGCCTTGATATAAATTTGACAGATAAATGTCAAATCTGGTTAGTTTGATTTATAGGCTATTTCTCTTTTGTCTTGTTTAGATCATCTATTTGACTAATCTAAAACACGAATTTTGACAAGTGTGTCCTGACATTTATGTAACTTGTCAAGTTTTCATCATCAAGACACTCTAGCTAGATACTGTCCAGCTGTGACATGATGTTATTAGTAAGGAATGTGAAGATTTTACCAAAGTTAATGTTGTACATATGCCATTTTGTCATAGCTCGACTGTAGTAGGTGTATACCTACCTAACCTATAAAAGCTGTGAAATCCTTTAATAACATAATAAAAATCTAATATCAATATAGAGATGTGTATGTTAAATGTTATTTATTTGTTGTGTTTATTTATTGTTGTGAATTAAAACAGAAATAGCACTCTAGGTGTAAATTATACGTATATACACAATGTTTAATAAGGATATAAACAAGTATTGTAACGTTTATTTTGATTTTAAGATTTAATAAAGGGTAAAACGTTGAAAGGAGGACCAATTTGATAAAATGACAGAAGTTGAAGCTTCATCCAAAAGAGCCCTTTAGTAAATCGACTTCTCCTTGCATACCTATGTTATTAGTATAACGAACTATATTCCTGTAACAAAACCTTATTTCATTTATTATAAATAGATTTATTAGTAAGAATAAAATGTTAATATATTATTTTATCCAGTATTAATGGCTTGATTATACAATAATATAAAAATAAATAATTATCGTTTGGGTTTGACCTTTTTCATTTCTTTCGAATATTTCCTACCTTTACTCGATGTATCGTTCTCCTCTCCCAATTCTAATGCCTCACTCAATCTAATTCTCTCTTCTTTCATTTTAATCTTTTCTTCACGTTTCTTCATTTTATCTACCATCATAAATGCACACATTAAGAGTGTTTCATAAAATTCTATAAACGATAATGGATAATCCATATTTATTATCTGATTATCGCATGCAATTTGCGGACAAATGTTGGTTAAACATTCTATAACTCTCTTTGGTCCTAAAGAACGTAAAGCATACAATTGTTTACGATAGGGATCTTTTATTGATTGATCAGATTCTGTTACATCGTCTGGTTTTTCTCCAATATCTGCAGGATCATCTGGAAAATGAAAGTTTTACTTTTAATCACAAACTACAAAAAAAGTAAAAACAAATACTTCGTTATTTGGGTTTATTCTTCATGTTGTAATCATCTAATTATGCTAAAATGGCTAATTTTCTTAAGAATTCTTGATGTAATGTTAAAGACTTAATTAAACGTATGGATTACAGCATTTTAAACTGCGTAACGACTTTGCAAAGACTGCGAGGCTGCTTTGAGATATTTTTACTTCAGAATGTCTGGACAACAGAGCCCTGCTAGCTCACGAGCCATCAATCTTTATAGTTCAGGTAAACATATCATTGCATGTATCTACATTCCTGAGGAAACAAAATCCACAAAAAATCGGTCCATACAATGTAAGTCCGCTCAACTGAGGCGTCTTTCGAGCATGTCCAGAAATAAACGACACGGGTGAAGCAGCCTCGCAACTAAAACCAGGTATTGACATCGTGAGGCTGCCGCACGATGCATCTTTGCAAGGTCGATACGCAACTATAAGTAATGTGACTATTCGGTTTGTACCCGCTTTGCAAACCAAGTCTTATACCATTCAAATTATGCACACAAATTCAGGTAATATTATGATTGTTTGATGAGCTCGTTCAGTAGCGGCGTCTTAAACTGGTCGAATTTAAATCGAGGAGACAGCTGGACGAGGCATTGACCGGCATGGCGATGGCTTCAACAACCGTAAAAGCACTAGTCTTATCCCACAGACGTTTCCATTGAAGACCTTCTAAAAGCGTGGTAACTGGACTCCGCGGTTGTAGACAATTTCCATCTCTAAAATATCGTTGCCAGAGCAATACAAGAGTGATGAAGCGTTGTTCACGAAATATTTAATTAGGACAACCTAGACAATGTTGATGTCTTGGATAATGCTGGCAAAAAAACGGAATTTTACTTTTCAAAACTACACCACCTCATATCAGACGACAGGAGTAACGGAGAACAATGTCGGACAGCAAACTACTTTACTTCTCGACGATCTGTCGCAGAACCAACCTGGACAACGCAGGCAGTTGGTGGCGGCTGTAGACAGCTTTTCTTTGTAGCGACGTCGTCCGTCAGCAATTTGAAATGTTCAGATGGAAGTGTCTGAAGGATGATGGAAAAAGTTTCCGTCGATTAATGACTGAATTTCAGTCAGGATGGCTGGTCATTCCAATAGCAGGAATAGGAATGGTGGAGACATTTCTTCATTCTTCCACACAACTACACAAAACTGCCGTTTTCTTTAAATATCTCAGGTTTGAATATTAAGTATAACTCTTGGGTAATTTAAGTGTTGTAAGGATTAGCTAAAAACCCAACGCTAGTAAACAGAAGCCAATTAATCAAAATAGGTGCAGTTGTTACTTTTCGGTCATCTGTCGTACCGGCCGTTGATCTCGTTTCGGTGATGAGGGCTAGTGCTGTGACACATTGTCAGCTGTTACACGTATGTGCATCAATGTGAACTGGTACATGCATTTTGTCGATGTGAGACTGTTCTTTAAAAATAAACAAAGGGACTGACCGAAGAAGCGTCGATGCAAGTTTGAATTGGGGCATTGGGTTACTGTTAGTTGGTATTTGTCTGTTTTCAATGTTGCTTCTCGGCCGAAAACCAGAGGCCGCCCCTTCACATTGGTAATGGCTTTGATAGTATTTGGCAGTTCGCTGGCGAGAATGACTGCAGCAGTACGTGGTGAGGTTGATAGGTTGTGCCGGTGTCATGTGGGCTTGATTTGGTGTTGGAGCATCGGCAGTGGATACGTCTCGCATGGGTTTGTCGGCAGTCAAGATAAAGGCGACTGTAGTGGAATTAGTCATGGTAGTGTGTTAGCTGACGACTACAGTAGCGATGGCAAGGCGGTTGGTCAAAATGTGGCACAGGCTGTAGCTGCTCGCCGATGGAAGATGTGAGTTGGTATTACATATTTACTCAAGTGACGTGCATTCTGTATTAACTGATACAAATTACTTCTTTCAAGGCCACACTTCCATACACGCACGCTGTGGAAGTGAAATTCGGTAGCGTGAAACGGTGGCAGTAGTGGCAAAGGACTTTTGAGCCGAGATCCTGCTAGCGACGCCTCGCTATTTATCCGCCCGCCAACATCATGCGCGAGTATACCAGGCTACTTCTACACTGTGCACGCCGCGGGCCGGTGTGCCCAAGGGTCCATCTTATTCATCTTTTACTGCCATGACATCCCTCGTCATGAAGAGCCTGAGGTCCGCCTGCTGCGGACAGCAGGCCCTGTGGATGAAGTCTTAATATTCGCCGAGAGATCGAGAATTCTGACGTATGAACTAGGGCACCTGGAGACTTAGTTCCAAGAATAGAGAATCAGACCAAACTCTCAGCAAACCAACGTCATTCTATTCTGCCACTGCAGCTATACGCATACAGCCAGATTTAATCCTGACAACGTCCGCCTGAAACCGTGGAGCTTGCGCCTCCAGCTTTTGTCATTCCGTCAAGTACCTTGGCATCACTTTCACCCCCACGCTGATATAGAGCGACGAGCTGAAGCACTGCCTATGTGCAGCAGAGAAACGGCTTGCTCTCTAGACTTGGCGGTGGCATTTCAGACTTTATCGATTACCGATTCACCGTCTTTGCCGCCGCACCGCCATATGCAATCAGGAGATTCCGACAGAAAAAAAGAGCCATCTGCAAGAGAATCTTCCGCCTGGTGGGCTTCTACCCTTCGGAAGAAATATGTGACAGTGCAGGAATTCCTTCTGTAGATGCGCAACTTGAATTCTTGAGAGGTCGTTACGTAGGCAAGGCGGTCGAACAAAACAAAGAGCACGTTCTCGACATCCACAGAACAGAAAAAAAAACATAAACATCCGCCTTCTGTCATGATGAGACGTGCCGAAAACCTTATTCTCGAGTTGTTAGACATTCTTCTTAACACTCCGCTTATATACAGATAAGATCCCATCTACTGTCCTCCGCGAAACAATCGGTCAAGGCTAATGTCGAAACAGTATCTTTCACAGACTCATCACCACATACAAACACGCCCCGACACGAAACTACACACCGTACCACTTACACCATCATCATAACAAAGTGGGCGAACGTTAACTGCATCTGACTTCTACATCGCAGCCTCCACAAATTTCCTTTTAGATTTTGACCAAAGAAGAGTAAAACTCTTAAGACGACCTCCGGTTTCCGAAGAAAACCGTAATGTAACTATGACTTGCCTTGCTTTGATACGGAACGGCTGCTGGTTCCAGTCGGGACATGAAGGATTCCTTCGGGCGTTTCCTTGGGCTATACCGGTTCAGTGCTACTGCTTACAATGAGTGACAGTATCGTTCGTCATGTTTCCCCATGATGAACGCCATAACCGGCTCTTCTTTTTGCCGTTGACTTCAAGTTAGCTTGACCTTCTTCTCTTTATCATTGTAGTCTGCAAGAAGATGCGCCTCTAAGTTGGCGAAAGATTAGCCTAAGGTGAACCACGGCTTCGTCACGAGACTGTATAGGTACTACGGCCTTGCGTAACTAGTGGTCGAGAGGCACATCACTGACAGCATGACGGCACATCTCCATAAAGGTCTTCACCGTAGAATTTCAAGAGTAGAAAAACTTCTTGCAGCTAGATCAACGTTAGGATGGCTTTTGGGTTCATCACAGTTGAACAGACATGTGTAGTGGGTCCCACGTTGGGCATCACTTTTGCAATCAGCTATCTTGGTAAAGTTTTTATTGAAATTAAGTATAACTTATATTAAAACGACTAACGTCGAGGAAATTAAAAAAGATACACAACATCCTGCAAGTGACTCAATCTAGTGTAAGTACACAAGGAAAGACAAAAATCAAAACAACGATAGCTTACTCTACCTGGCAGAAAAACAATGTTTCCTCCAAACGGCACTGCATTTACCCCCTTAACCAGTTTTGGTGTCTTCTCATCTTCGAAGATCTTCAAATAACAGGGCGGATCTTCTTTCTTCTTGGTGCATATTTTACATAGGAGCTGCCTGGCAGTATGCGGCTCTCCAATGCTTCGATATAACGAATAAACGCTGTTTATTGGGACGATATCGCGATATTCAAAAATTGAACATGCTGAACAGAATTTTTACTATAAGATCTCTTATGTAAAAAATCATAATGCCCACCTGAGCTAACCGCAACATTTCTGTAAACAGTTTCGGTAAGAAACTTTACAAAGAGAGTCGATAGTATTCCAAATTGTTTGCATTCTTCCGTTACATCGCTTGGTGAATGTAAAACCCAAGTTAGCATCAACAAAATTTGTAGGTACTGCCAAAAATAAATTTTATCGAACGGATTGTGATCCGTCTCCAAGCCACAACCTGGATTATCCATCAAAATCATGTCCATATCAATAAGGGAATACTTTCTGTCGAGAATGTTTAAATCTCTCAACATTTGCCATAGAAATAATCGTATCAGTACTGGTCTAAATGAGATCAAATATGGTGAAGCTATGGTAGCGTACTTATGATAGATTTTACGCAAATTTGGTAAATGTGCGATGATAGTGTTGCGTAAATGTTTTTCTTCGACTTGAATTTGTATCTGCTGATACGAAGCTATTCGAGATTCCACTTCGGAATTACTTTGCGTTACGTTGTTTTTAGAGTTTTGCAACATTTTGGATTTTGATAAATCGTTGGTGTGTGTCAAAATGTTCCATTTAGAGTATTTGGATACCGTCGATGGAAATGCTTCGGATGATCTTATACCACCACATATTCTAAAAAAAGAATTCTTCAAATTAGTTCTTTAGATTGACCTAAAGCAGAGAACTTTGCAAGAATAAGGTAGTGATTGATGGTGTGGACTTAACGAGTTAACAAGAATTTTTAAAGTTTAACACTTACTGACAATCTTCAGTTTCTTTTTCGTCCATAATCGTGACTTCACTTTTATACAATTGTGCCGTATATTTCTCAACAGCCAGATTCGTATAATAAGAAAAATCAATTGATTCAGGAGCCAGATGAATAGGTATAGGTAATGGGCTACATTCAGTCTTTCCAGTCGGAAAATCCGGGCGACTTTTCACAGCAATACTTTGAACACTTTCCTTTAACCATTCATAACTCTTCTTTAACTGACACGTTTTACAAACTAATACTTCACACGAGCATTTTTCAATTGCACAACGAGAGTGCATTTCTTTAGCGATAAGTTGAAGTGTCATTTTATCCGCGTTGTCGGTCGTGTTATTTGCATCCACTGAAATGGATTTGAACAAGTCTGGAGAGCGCACAGAATCATTTGATGTTGCCGATGGATAGCCGCGATTAAATTCTGTTTCTAAATGTATCGGTTTGTCGTCCCAGAATAGTGGATTTCTTTCTATCATTGTGCCATTTCCGCAAACAATTACACCGGCTCCGTGCTTTTTGTCGCGTTTCCACATTCCTACTAGTTTTGCACCGCCTTCGATTCCAAAAGTCATAATACCTACGAAATTTATTAGTTTAATAATATAACAATTTATAAATGGTCTTTGGGAACAGAAAAGCAGTCATCAAGTTAGATCAAAAAGTGAGATCTAAAATTTGCTGTGCTAGGGTTTTTAACTGAAATGGGAAGAACAACCAAAAAGGAACTAGACGTACCTACACCATGCCTCATGCCATCAATCCACGTACCACGATATGTATTCTCCAGGGGAAAAGTAAAAGTCTCATTGAGAAAGGCATCCCAAGTATATTCACCATACCCATTCATTATACCTTTTAGCCATTCACCTTTATACAGCTAGACCATCACATATTTTATTATCTATTCTTTTAGATAAATCATTCAGTTTATCTTACATCATTATTATTCCAAATAAAGGTTCCTTGTCCATGTTTTTTCCCATTCTGCCATTGGCCTTGATATCTTTCTCCACTTAAATATTGTCTAAATCCTCTACCATGCCTTTTATCTTCATACCATTCCCCTTCGTACCAATCTCCAGGTTCATACAAAACCCATCCTTTACCTAATAATTTATTTTTTATATCAGTTTGAAAAAATATCAAAATGAATCTTAGATCTACCATGTTTTTGTCCAGCTTTCCAATTGCCACTATATATCATCGTCGATGAACTTATATTCAATACACCTTTTCCGTGAAGAAAACTCTTACAAAAATATCCCGAGTAAGATGTAAGTTCGGGATATTCCAAAGTGCCCTTTCCTGTTGCATCACCATAAACAAATTCCCCCTTCAAAGTGATTTTATATCAATTGAAAGATAAAACGCAATAACTCAAATTACCTCATATATGGCACCATCCGCCCAGAAAAACTTTCCCTGTCCATGCATCAATTTTCTACTAACAGGACCTTTATATCTGTTACCATTTTTAAATCTAATTATGACATTTTCATCTGGGGGATTTAAAAGCCAATCTAATGAATGACTCGATGGTATGGGTGTTGTTACAGTAGCGCTACTAGCTCGCGATCTTCTTTCCTGCAATTGATATCAAGAGGAAAAAAGAGGTTTTTTGAAGAAACAGGATTGTTTACTGGTATATCTTTACTGCTGCGTTTAATACTCAATTTACTATGTTGGTCATTAACTTGCTCGTTTGATTTTGAATGCCTTTTCTTGCTCGTCAAATCATATTTCTCTAAAACGCAAATGATTAATGTTAGAATGTTAACATTGAATTTTGGTGTACCTCGACTTTTGGATTGTTGGATACTACTTCTAGTATGCGAACTACTTTTTTTCAATTTTCTTTTCTTTGTTAAAGATAGTGTAGACCCTTCAATATTTGCAATCTCCATACTTAATAGATCATCTTGAGTAACATGTTTAAAATCTTTTGTCAGAGTATCTTCCTGTTCATCAGTTTTACAAACACACGGAGGTGGTATCTCATCTGGAACTGTTACCCATTCGTCGATGATATTATCCAACATGCTGTTGAAGAAGATTAGTACCAGTTCATCTTGATAATTAATCTTTGATTTTCCTTCGTCTAAAGTAACTAACACAGAATCGTCCCGGGAGGCTTCGTCAACAAGGGAATCTGTCTCTTCTTTTAACGAATCTGCTTGCGAGCGTCTTTCGAAGGATTGTCGTTTTCTACTTGATGTGCTTGATTTTCTCCTTTGGAGTGTTTTACTCATATTTGGTTAATTTGTGGTCGGTTTGACAAATCTGTCACATTTAAAATATTTGATTGTTTTGTTTTGGTGGGCCACTTTTGTTTCGTTTCGTTTACAAAAGCTACTACTTGCTTGTAGCAGAATGTTTCTGCTACTAAAACTGAAGGAAGTAAATATGACCAAAACGTTAGGTAAAATAAAACATTTATTGATGGGACCAATTCTTTCAGACATTTATCTCTTCTACCTGTTAGAAGAAATATTGGTATATATCCTAAACGTTATTATTATTAAACTGACAATTTTCACCTGATGATGATGTATAAAAATCGAAACCGGTTGTGAAATAAAAATTGAACATATCTTAAGGAAGTACCACTTTCAATACCTTATACCCTAAACGTCTTTAGAATTTTTTTCTTTTCTATTCTAGTTACCTTTCAGCTTATACTAATATGCCTGAAATTTGTTGGAAAACTCAAGTCTAAAATTCTTGAAGTGGAAAAGGGACGACGACATAGAAGTCACTACGCGCAACACAAAGAGGGGACAAACTTTCTTCGATTTCCTGATAAATTTTGCATCCATATGAAGACGACTCTAACTTTTCTAAACGAAACGGCTGTCGTCCATCGTCGTGCTCCGTCGTCGTTGCGAGTACACAGGCAACATTTTCAGGCCGGAAATATGGAGGTGCTGGTGTTTTGCTTCTTTTCTAACAGGCAAATATCGCATCTTCGAAACTGATCGTGAATTGTCCTCAACATTTTTCGTTTCGCACCGGAAATGGTCGAGGGGTGTTCAAGCCGCACCCGATCCCCGATCGTTGTTTGGTTTCTTTCTCATGTTTGCCAGATTTTTCGTATCTCGGAAACGGCTGGCACGATCGAGTAGGGATTTGGATTCATGCCAGCGGTGACGGAACGCCTTTCGGACGATCTCGGGACCACCCACAGTTTTTTCTTTTTCCGAAAGATATCCTGTATATCAGGAACGTTAATCATCTAAGGGTACCGCACCAAGCCGCAGAGGTGTTAGAAGTCCTAAGGCTTCTCTCCAGCCTGGATTGAAGTGGTGTTGGTTGATGAACGCAACACTCGTCCGGTTTGGAATTAAAGATGACGGACTGTGTTGGTGGAATTTGTTGGATAAGTTTGGAAGTGGCTTTGTAGTAGTTGTTGGCTGGTTCTTGTGAAGTTGACGTCGCGACGGTTGTGGTTGTGCTGGAGTCTTGATAGCGTCAAATTTCAGAGCGGAGAGTCTTGGTGATGTTGATGAGTGGTGGTGACGATGTCGACTGTGTTGGCGGCAGTCGGTGGAGTATAGTGGTGCGCAGCACAAGAAGCGGGAGGATTGCTGAATGGTGATGTTGAAATAATATGAATGATTGAAAGGAAAACGGTTTTTTTCAAAACCACAACCCCCCACGGTTCGCGCCGCGGAATAATTTAGGTAAGGGCTAGGATGGGAGAGGGGTAGAGAGTTACCTAGGCAGTAACGAACGGAAGGTGAGTTTCAGCAGCTGGAATTGTTGAATCCGATGAGCCTCAAACTCGAGTGTTAACTGTGTAGCATATAATACTGGAATCGCAACCCGCCCCCCCCCTGAGCAGGTCGTTTGGATAAGCCTGAGAAATGGAACCCTGCCGGGCCTACGTCCGGACCCATAACATAGGTAGGTAGCAGATGGAGTGGCGGCGAACTGCCTTCCTGCAAATAGCAACACTTGCCCCATTTATTTACTTAGATACAACGACTATATACAATCAATTGATTATAATGCATATATTAAAATTTTTTCAATGCAACTTACAAAAAATCCAGAACTGCAAATCAAGAAGCTCTCAAATTCCTAACTGATTTTAAAATTGATATTGTCTTATTACAAGAACCATATTGTTTAAACATAAATAATTTTTATAACATACCTTTATTGAGCAAACTTAGAATAACTGCAAAACAAGGAACCATTTCTCTCATGCATCATAATAAATTAATTATCAATCAAAATTTTAAATATAATTCAATATAGTACAAATAAAATCTCTGTAATTAACCTAACTTATACAGTAAAGAAAATATTTATATTTAACTGCTATAGACCTTCAAGAGAAGACTCCCAAATTTTCTTTGAAAATCTAAACAATTGGCTAAATGAGCTAGAGGGATACAAAATAGTTGCTGGTGACTTTAATAGCAGATCTACCTTATGGTTTGATAGAATAAATGATGCTACATTTCCTATTACTGAAGAGTTAGTATTAAATAACAATCTTACTATAATAAATTCCCAAAATGTACCAACCTTCGAAAATGAATTTGTAACTAGTCATATTGACTTTTTTCTATTTAAAGAAATTTGTTAAATATGTGAAGAATTTAACGATAAATACATCTTTAAAAAATATCACATATAAACTAAATTAAATAACTTTTAATTTATTTTTTAAATTTATCATAATAATAATAATAATAATGCTATAGTAGTTCTTAAATTTATTTTTAAAGAAATCAAAAATGCATATAACAAACGCAGCTATTGCTCAAAAGCGTAAAAACCCCTGTAGAACGGCAACCAGACATACTGATGATGTAAGTTTTTACCCGGTGAACGCGGCCAGCTGTCTATTCGGCAGACCTACCTTTTCAGACCATGGACCACAAGCTGATAGGACATTTTTGCGCATGCGATGTCGGCAAAACGCGTACTTAGTTTCTGCGCTACCATCTTTACATATAATTGCCCTGGCAAGGATATAGCAAACTTACGGCAAGTTTAATTTTACATTCATGCAGTGATCCACTTGCAACAAGCTTGCTCAAAGCTTGCAGAATTAGTGCAAGTTTGACAAGTTAAAATCAAGGTTGTAGTAAGTTTATAACAAGCAATAATGCTGTGTGGGTTATTAATGAATAAATTAGTTTTGAGAAGTAACTACCTAAAAAAAGTGTTATTGATTAGTTTGTTATATTATTAAGTGTTTGGAGAGCATGATTAGTTTTTATTTAGAAAATCCCAGTACCAGCGTAAATATCGATAGGTACAAATCATGACACCTTCCTCTATTCTTCATTGTTTTACATATTTTGATAAATATTTATAAATTTTGTTTTTGACATTATTCTTTTAACACCCTGTATAGATTGAAATAAAAGAATTATTCCTGTTTATTAAAAATAATAGCAAAAAGACACTTTTCCAGTACAATAGCAGCAATTATTTACAAAAGAAGAGTATAAATACCACGCAAAGAAATAATTTTTTATCAGCATAATAAATGAAATTTAAATATTTTGCAATAAATTTTACAAACCGGGCAAAATCGTCACAGCGTAATAAAATCCAGCGACAATATTTTAACAAGATAACAATATCTAAAGATAATGCAGAATTATAAAAGTTTTTATGTACATATATTATTATATCACAACTTCTAAAAGATGTATGTATTATAGACAAAATAGCAAGCACACAAATGTAAATTATCACTAAGGTAGATTATTAAACGATGCATTTAATTAGACGCGCGTTTATTGTCATACTATTATTTTGTACTGTATTTCTTTTATATGAATATATCTACAAATTACAAATAACAGAAAGACTAGAAAACGAAGAGAGTGTTAATGGAAGTAATACCAAGTACGTGCTTTATTGGTCACCATTTATGAACAATAGATGGGATTACGAATGGGGATTTGGATATGAAGCGTTTGAAGATTGCGAATACAAAGATTGCTTTACCACCAACAGCAGAACGTTTATGCCTTTAGAAAAGTTCGATGCTCTTATTTTTCATGCTTCCTACAGTGTAGTACAAAGTCAATATGGGGTACCACACATCAGATCCCCCGATCAAATATATGTCTATATGAATTTGGAATCTCCTAGGTGGACAGAATGGAAGTTGGTTTCATTCAAGTCATTCTTTAATTGGACTATGACTTATAGGCTGGATTCTGATATTATTAGTCAATATGGCTATTTATATAAAAAGAAGAACAATTATTTTAGTATGCCTTCTAAAGAACAATTAAAGAATAAAACTGGTGCAGCGTGGTTAGTAAGTCACTGTGATACCGATACTAAAAGAGAAATTCTAGTTAGGGAACTTCAGAAATTCTATAAAGTTGACGTATATGGAAGTTGTGGAAATTTGACTTGCTCTAGAAAGACTTCCCGCCAGTGCTACGAAATGATAGAACGGAAATATAAATTCTACTTATCATTTGAAAATTCTTACTGCAAAGATTATGTTACTGAGAAACTGTTTAATGTGTTGCTTCTTAACGTTGTTCCCATCGTATACAGTGCAGGTATTAATGAAAATGTCGTACCACCAAAATCCATAATAAATATAGCCGACTTCAAGAACGCGGGCCATCTTGCGGATTACTTAAAGTATTTGGATGATAACGTGGACGAATACGTGAAATATTTGGAATGGAAGAAGGATTACTCCATTCGGACGGAACGTAGAATAGCAGCTTGCAGACTTTGCGAAAAGTTACACCAACCTTTGAAACGCTCGGTTTATGAAGACATTTCTGGTTGGTGGTTTGGTAAGAATTACACAATGTGCCAGACAGGAAAAAAACTTCCCAAGATTGTAAGTGAATTACTTAAATGAATGTAAAAGATTCAATCATTTGAATCAAAATTCAATCTTAGTTTTCTCAGTATTAAGAAATTTTAATATCTTTTTTCTTATATTTTCATTGTGTAAGTGTAAATAAATCTCTGTAGAAAGATAATTGTGTTTTAGCATATCATTATTATATTTATGATGTTCGTACAAGGAAGCTCGGGCATCAGGTCATTAGGTGTTAAAGTATAATCTATCTTATTTACCCGCGAATTATCTGCATTGTTATATGATTGGTCGACTATTACCGATCTGGCCTTGAAAGACACAGCATGACAGCCCCCTTACTGGGGACATTTTTAATACATTGTCTGTATATTTATATTTATTTACAAAATCTGTGGGCCTACCCTAATGTTTTATGATTTGCAACAGATAATGATGTACAACATTGTTTCCAAAAAAAAAAAGAATTCTTCACTGAAATATAGTAAGAATGGAAGGGATACTGTGGTAGGAAATGAAATCCGACAGAGAAACGAATCGAAGAGACCACCTGCCTTTGTCGTACACTCTGCTTAGAAACTTTTACTATATTTCAGTGGAATCATCATCACAGACGTCTTCGTCATATCGTCGCCTTAGTTCTGTAGTGGTTTAGTCCAGGCTGCGGTGTATGACGCTCTGCAGTAATTTCTTGTTTGAGATTGAGTAGCTTAATGACAATCAGGGCCTGCAACCGATAAGATAAGCAGGCAGCTACCCAAGGGCAGTCTACATTATTGGGGCAACCAGAATCTAAAACTAACAAAAAGAGTATACAGGGTGTCTATTTGAAAAACTTTGATGGGCTGTATTTTTTTTAAGAGGTATCGTAAGATGCTCAAAACTGTTTCGATAGTATGGAGGGGAAACCAAAATGACCCCTTACAAATATGGCGCTACCCTCAACTCCCTGATCGTCAGCCACCCATCTTAAAAATCTTAAATAGCAACCCCTTGCATGTGACACATCGTTGAGAAACTCTTGAAGAATGCTTTTCAAAGGTAATTTTGGGTAAGTAATTATTAAGTGATTCAATAATAAGGTGTAGAGATAATTTCGGTTAAACAACGCCAGACAATTGATATGGATTTATTACAACTTTTATATGTACAATAAAACATCCTATTTAAGAAATTGTTTAAAATGTCCACCATTCTTTTCTAAACGGTAGTAAAACTAATTTTAAAACTGTAACTTTAAAAAAGCGGGTCGATAGCTGCATGTCCAAGAATACCCGCCCACACGTTAAGTTTCTGGAGTTGTTGTGTATGTCCTTCCCGAAAAAGATGTAAATTGTCATCTGACCAACAGCGGCAATTATGTTTATTGACCATTTCATTTATGAAAAACATGAATTCGTCGCTGAAACAAATATTTTTCACCAATTCCGCGGTAGTTCGAATTTTCTTGGTCATCTCTTCACAAAATTGTATTCGTCTGTCATAATTATTTTCGGCCAATTCTTGAACGATTTGCATTTTGCACGGGAAAAATTTATGAAGTCTTAGCACGTTCCGCACTGATTCTAGACAAATTCCCGTTGCAGCAGATGCTTTGCGAAGAGATAATGTTGGAGTCGCTGCAAACTGCCCCAAAACTTCTATCTGAGCGGCTTTATCGAGTATTCGTGGTTCTATACGTTTGTTATTTGCTACCGGTCGCGTTTTTTTCAAATTTCGAGATTAACTGACAAACACACGTATGACTGGAATTTTTTCCAAGATGTCTGGCATTAAAAACAGTAGCTGTTCTTAATGTGCAACCGTTCTTAACCCCATAGATAAAAATTATTTCAACCTTCTCTGGCAACGTGTACAACATTATAACGCTTGACTTCACAGATTCCGTACAATGACTCTAGAAGAATATTAGACAATTAAATGTAATAACACCAAGTGCGTTATCAACGAGAAAATGCCACCGTAGGTGGCTGCCATTTAGGAAACTTAATTCCTCTATGGCTGGTGAATTTGGAAAAAAAGGCGGTTGTCGTGAACGTTATGTCAGGCACCAAGCAGTCCGCGCGCTCGTCCACGGCGGTGATGGTCTGGTGGCGACGATGGAACAGGCCGGAAGCAGGGTCTTCCATAATCCCCGCCGATGTCGATGACCCATCTTCAGGTGGAGGTGGAATGCCCAAGGACGGCCAGCGAGCCGTCACACAGTGACGACGAAGTGGTGACACGATGAGGCGGTTCTTTTCAGAACGGTGTTGGTATTGTGTAGTGAGGGGTGTGAGAGTGTGTATATGTTGGAGTGGTGATGTGTGGGTGTCTAGGTGTGTATAGTGTGCCGTGGGCTGGTGTAGTAACTGTTCCGGCATTTGCCTTCACCACTAGGGAAACCACGGAAAACCCTAGTGAGAACAGTGTGGCGGTTGTGGAATGGGTGTGGTGTGCCGGGAATTATTAGGCGGGAAATGATTTGGCGGGAAGTGTAGCGGATAGGCGACGAATTTCCGGGCGCAGTGGAGTTGGTACCTTGAGGAGCCTCGGGCTCAAGGGTTTGGGTGGGAAAGGAATTTGGTGGTCACGGCCCGGTAGCTACCCGGGCCGGTCGGATGAGGCTGAGATGAGTGGTGGTGATGGCCGGGCCTGCGCACCCCTACGCAGGCGCCGGTTGGTGGTGGAGCGGCCGTTGATTCATCTACTGCATCTTGGGTTTGGTTGGATGTGTGGCGGTCGCGGTCCTCAAGCTCCCCAATTCCTGAAGACCGACGGTCGGGTGGGATGATGCAGCAGTGCAACCTCAAGTCGCCCCGTTGGTGGTGGAAATGGGCCAGGCCTGTGCCCCCCAAAACACAGCTCTGGAGGGTGGGATGGCGGTAGCCCCCGACTACCGCGCTGTTGGTTGAGCCCGTACTCTTCGTCGCCGATGCACTACACTCGCGCTGGAGACCGGGTCGACTGCCTCGCTTCGCACTCGCGGCCGGACTACACCAAGTGCTACCTACTACATTTACTTTAGTATTTTACTTATACATACGTATTAAGAAGGTACAGGACTTACAGTCAATTTAAAAAGTTTACTCCGCGGTAGGTATCTGTAATTAGTATGCACCACAGATTAAATAAAGGTCAGATATTTCACTCCCTATTCCATCAATGTTCCCATTTTTTGTCTCTGCGCATTTACATTTGCAGCTCTGGGGGTTTACCACGCCTACTCTTTCACGCGCGTTTTATGAAAAGTGCATACCACGATGTGCTACTTGCGCAGTACATGCCAAAATAGCAAGCTCTGGGAGTTGCTTTGAGAAAGACAGCAATAGAATCCACAAATTTATCAAAGTGAAATATCTTTCCTTTATTTAATCTGTGTATGCACTATGGAAAAGATAAACTTTTTTCGGAATTGTACTTTTAAAAATTAATATTTGATTTTGTGATTAAATGACTTTTGGCTTGTTGAAATTATTCTTTTATGTATGTAATTATCAAATCATTACAAAATGATTCATAATTACTATTAAATTTACATGAAGTGATTAATTTTTATTATTAAATATTTTTAAAAAAATAATAAAAAATTCGGCAGCGTAGCAACTTTAACCGTGTTTGCGCATGCGTCCACGGTGTTATATTGGTGATTCGTAAGTGTGTATGTTTACAAATAAAGCAGAGGTGAAATTTATTTAACAAGATTCTTGAAAGCAATAAAAAATGAACGAAGAAAAAAAACGTTATTTTTGGAAAGGTAAACGAGTCACTGAAAAAATTTATAACCAAAAAGCAAGTTGGGGTGTCTAAGTCAAAAAAATTATCACTAACCTACTGAATTATTTTAAACATTTAAAAACTACAATTTTATAAAACGTTTAATTATTTTTGCAATAATAAAAGAATTGGGTAATAATTTATTTATTACGACTTATTATTTAATTTTGTTATGTCTTATAATATATAATAAAAGTTTTTTAAAAACTTTAACATTTATTTTTTTAAATACGATCTCCTTGAATTTTGAATTTCTCTCTCGATCCGCCGTTGCGCCGTCAATATAACCCACATTAATTATGGCTGACTACTTTTTAAAAATTAGTGTTTTTAAAGTTAATTATTTTTATAAATAAGAATCCTTGACATAATCTTTTTTTCAATAATTTCAAAAATTTTTTTTATGCACATGTAGTTTTTCAGAGCAGTGTCACTATTTTTTCATAGCTAACAGTATTGATATATAGGTACGCATGGGGTCTGATATGCTATTATAATGTTAAATTGGCTATTTTTAATATTTTTTTATATAAAATCTATGAACCCTAGGTCGCTAAAATTCTCAGACAACAAATACTATAGATATTTTTATTGATCCTCAAAATTTCATATTTTCATCATTTTCATCTCCTTAAATAATTGTTTCGTAAAATATTTTGCTCCATTAAACCCAACTTATTGCATCTTTGTAATTAATGGTTTTGTTAAGTTATCCTAAATATAAATAAACAGAAATGTTCGAGTTGTCCTTGACAACAACTCTGATGTAGTAACTGCATCCCAATTTGACGTTATAACTCACAAGTTCAAGGTTCTGACTTGTACTTTTTTACAGGCTTCGGTTAAATTCAATGCACCAAACAAAAAACCAACATTGACATATTGCAGGTATGTTTACGTTACTAGTTAGGTACTATTTAAAAATAATTATTTCTAATTCTAAGAAGGTCCTTGAGAGGTAGGTATACATAGATTAGGTGATTTTATAAAACGAGTAAATATTCAAAGTTCTGCAAAATAGCTGTATAATGTTAAATTAGTGGTATTAAATAATCTTATCTGCATGAATTAGTTAATCAAGGGACGGATGCTCAAATCCTATCGAGAGTTTCTATATGTGTTAACTATAATATTAACTTCGAGAAATTATAGATACTATCAATTCAAGTAATTTGTACAGTGTGAAATAAGTTAAATTTTTTATTATTCTTTTATCGTTTACTAAGTGTAAATAAATCATTTTAAAATAGTGTTTTAGCATGTTATCAATCATTGTAGGTATTAATGATGTTTGCATAATTATGTTGGAATATACGAGGTGTCCTAAGAAAAAGTTACATAACTTTAGTATACATACAGGGTGTCTCACAATAACGCCGACAACGTTTAACCACCGATTCTGGGAAACAAATTATGGCGATTCATCGAAAAAAGTTAGGTAAAAAGTTTCTCGTTTTTGAGTTATAAGCTGTCAAAGTCAGGACAATTTTTTTTTAAATTTTTTAATTGCGTTTCACTGAATTTATCGATCGTAATGAAATTTGGTATGTTGGCTTGTGGGGTTAAGATGATCTTTTCCTGAAATATCGATGAAACTAATAATTTGGAACACAGAGTTTTACAAGCACACTCTTTTTGAAGGCTTAGAACTGTTTCTATGGGTAAAATTTTAAAATTTGAGCACTATTATTTAGCAACAAGATTCACCTCTTGCAATTCTTTCGTAAACTCAACCGGTTTCGAGAAAATTAAACTTTTTTGAATGCTTGAAAAATTGTTACTAATCTCGTCAGGAATGGTAAGTAAATCGCATTGCCATAGAAATTTGCTTCATTTCATTTTCATTTCAATGTTTACTGTTGTTTTACTGTTTGTACAATTTAAAAATTTGTAATTTTGTTACCCTGTGTTCCAAATTATTAATTTCATCGATATTTTAGGAAAAGAATCACCTTAACCCCACAAGCCGACATACCAAATTTCATTACGATCGATAGATTCAGTGAAAAGTAATTAAAAAATTAAGAAAAAATTGTGTTGACTTTGACAGCTTATAACTCAAAAAGAAAAAACTTTTTATCTTACTTTTTTTCGATGAATTGTCGTCATTTGTTCTCCAGGACCAGTGGTTAAGCGTTGTCGGTGTTATTTTGAGACACCCTGTATAGTAATATTTGAAAAAAGTTTACGGTTATAGAATAATAGGACAAGCCATGGAAATCTGACAGATTTCACTCTGTTTATTTTTGACACCAGTAGAGGTTAGGTAAAAACGTTGTTGTGACTTAAAATAGAATTATGGAGTAACTGTAAGATGCTCCCTACATATTATGGTAGCTCGAAGTTCAATACATGTTTGACAGATGGAATAAAGAAATGTGAGTGGCCACTTGTGTTGTGTTTTATTAAAAAAATTACAATTTAGCAATAACAATGATCATCAATAAAAGTGAATTGCAAATCAGCTTTCAAATAAATAGAAAATACATAACAAACGTATTTTAGGTTATATTTCTTATCAAGTTGTATTAGCTACGATGCAAATCTGCATTTGCTAAAATTATTTTAGTAAAAGATATAGAATAATTTAATGATTTTAATAGTATGACACAAAATTGATACAAAATTACATCTTTTGATTTAACGTATAGCATCGATTATAAGACGCACCTTTATTTTTTCTGAGCTAGAAGTAAAAAAAATAGAAAAAGAGAATAAATACTTTACTAGAAGTGGACGCGGGGGGACCTGCACTGCCGCGGAGGTTTTGTCTCTATGCAAATAATACCTCCGGTGTAAAGGAGTAGCAGATGAAGATTCTCATCGAAGCTGTTATTAACCTATCACATGGTTAACTTTTGTCTTCATTTTCTGTACCTATTTAAGCAGTTTGTGAAAGAACAAACGCTCGCGGTCGTGAGCCGATCGTTACCTGAAAGAATACATGCTAATTTCCGACGTGATTTAATATTAAGAGAACTTAGAAAGAACACCTAACCTTAAAAAGAAATCTTCACTATTTAATGCGCAGATTCTTCTGCCATTACCAAAACGGTAAAACTCTGCACTATCAAAATGGCATTAAATTGCAAAATTCTCAGAGCGAGTATAAACAGCTGATTCTAACGAACCGCAAACCAATTTGAAATTTATATATACCTCCGTCTAGCGAGAGGTGATTCGTATATAGTCGTCCTTTTCCCACTTCAAGGCCCGCTTTAGCGACCGACGTTACTACCGACTCAACAGACTTTCGCGTGCGCCTAACCTAACGATCAAAGTCCCATCTGGATAAAAGAGGCAGTTCCGGAGGTACGGAATATCTATGGAAAAAACAAACAATAGTCGCTCTTACCCAGATCTTCCGAAGGACCTTTTGCCACCACACCCATCTGTATAGGATCAGTCGTTCTTGACCAGAGCTTCGAAAAGACCTTTTGTCACCACACCTAACGTTCAAAGTCCCATCTCGACAAGACCAGCCGTTCCGCAGATGCGGAATATCTGTGGAGATCTTGTGCAGATCTTTGGAAAGACCTTTTGTCACCACATCTAACGATCAAAATCCCATCCCGCCAGGACCGGCCGTTCCTGAGATGCAAGATATTTCTGGAAAAAAACAAAAGACGATCGCCGGCGCCCGGACCGTTTGGAAGCCATTTCTGCACCACACTTAATTATAAAAATATAAAATAAACTTTATTGCAAAAATGAAAACTTTGATCATCAGAATCAGAAACATCAGATTTAGTTTCCGATTTTTCTAAATCTTTGATTGCATTTTCCCACACAATAGCGGCTTCTGTATCATCAAGAGTAAATGAGTCTCTACTATTGATTTCGAGATTTCTTTCCAAGCAACAGATACCTTCTGCAACGGCGCTTTTTTAATTTTTGCGGAAGGTGTCAATGGATGATTTTCCATCCACAACCAGGACTGTACTCCTTCCTTAAATAATTCTTAAATTGCTTGTTGCAATGGGCTAGTCATGCCACCAAGTCAGTATTCTCTTGGGCAAGATTAGTCTTTATCTTTTTAGTTAAATGCCCACGAAAAGCATCAAGAACTAAAATATTAGGTGGGTTACATAGAGCTCCTGGGCGTCTATTCCAAACAACTTTAGCCAATGTTCCGTCAGTTCAATTGTCATCGACATATTTCTTTCATCTTTCGGAAAAATCTCATTTCTTGATATTGTTTTGCGATTTAAAGTAAAATATGGTGGTGATTTTTAGCCATCTGCAAGTATACACAGCATCACAGTGATACGCTGCTTTTCATAATCCGCGCTCATGATCTTTACGTCTTTTGCACCTTTTACATTCGCAGTACAAATTCGAGGCATAACTGGGTTTCGTCCGCATTGCCGATTTGTTGGAAGTCATAGTTAGATTTCTGTTCAAAATCAGAAGAAAGTTTTTGACAAACTGTTATGAAAATTCGCAAATAATAAAATCTTTCTTTATTATTGCTAACCATTCTTTATGTACATACGTTATTTTCTTTAGGAATTGTATTTTATCTTTTCCCTGTAAAATAAAAGCCTCCTGTTTAACGTTCTTTTATATTGGTAGATTTACATGGTAACATTATTTCTTTCTCGAATTCTCTAACAAAATGTTTTTTTTTGTATTTTGAGAAATAATATATTCGAGCACTGAATATTGTTAAAATTATCTCTAATTTCGTATTTTATAAATTTAAATATCCTATTTTGAAAAAATATTGTTTCTTTATCTTTTAGTTTTGTGCTTCTTTAAATCACAAAACTGTCACTTTGCCTAACTAGGACAAAATTTATTTTTATGTTTGTCCTGTTCACTGAACAAGGCAATGCTCGAATTTGTGATTGAACCACCTCACACTCTCGTTATCTTATTGGTGGTTTTGATGTCATGAATCCTGGCCAGCCAATAATATGCTGGATTCACCCCTCTGAAGATTGAAGAGTTCTCTTTTCGATCGAGAGTACAGGAGTTCGGTAAAAGACTGCAAATAAGCAACACATGCGCACGTGAAAGTTTGAAACTTAGAAAATTTCGCGTGATATCGGGATCTATTCCAAGTGTTTGGATAACATCCACGTAGGTGAAAGACAGTCTGAGTGTGCACGACGCGAATTATTTCTGTCATTGTTAAATATGTATTGATAATCCCTGGAATGTATCAGATGTGTTACTGCCGTTAGTGTGTAAATCAAATCTCGCCTTATAGGCGAACTTACCAAACTAAATTCACACCTAACTCACAGTTGAATTACCGTATCGCTTCTCTTATTATTTCATTTCTTCCAAAGGCACTAGCGTTATCAGGTTTTTTGTACTGCTTCGCTCTCTAAAGGCAGTTAAAGACAGTCAACATCTACCTTCAATCTAAGAATGTATGTAGATGTTGTCCGTTCCTGAAAAATTTAATATATTAGTCATAAGAAAAATTTCGTGTAAACCAGTGCAGTGAATTGAGTGTAATTTGTGCCTTAAATTTAGATTTTTATTGGATAGTTCCAGTATTACGGTAAATAATTTTACCCCTTTTAAAACTGTATCTTGTGAAGAAGCTCGTCAACTGCCAACGTAGTCGTTTCCTAACATACCTGTATTTCATCGTCTCGTCACCAGTAGCTTTGGATAAAAATAACCTAAGATTCACGTTACTATATATTCGAGACAGCGCGGTAGTCGGGGGCTACCGCCATCCCTCCCTCCAGAGTCTGTGTATTGGGGGGCACAGGCCTGGCCCAATTTCCACCGCCAACGGAGCGACTTGAGGTCGCACTGCTGCATCATCCCACCGACCGTCGGTCTTCAGGAATTGGGGAGCTTGAGGACCGCGACCGCCACATACCCTACCAACCCAAGATGCAGTAGATGGATCAACGGCCGCTCCACCACCAACCGGTGCCTGCGTAGGGGTGCGTAGGCCCGGCCAACTCCATCCACACATCTCAGCCTCATCCGACCGGCCCGGGTAGCTACCGGACCGCGACCAACCCAATTCCTTTCCCACCCAAACCCTTGAGCCCGAGGTTCCTCGAGGTACCAACTCCACTGCGCCCGGAAATTCGTCGCCTTTCCGCTACACTTCCCGCCAAATCATTTCCCGTCTAATTATTTCCCGCCAATAATTCCCGTTACACCACACCCATTCCACAACCGCCACACTGTTCTCACTAGGGTTTTCCGTGGTTTCCCTAGTGGTGAAGGCAAATGCCGGAACAGTTTCTGCACTAGTCCACGGCACACTATGCACACCTAGACACTCACACATCACCACTCTAACATATACACACTCTCACACCCCTCACTACACAATTCCAACACCGTTCTGAAAAGAACCGCCGCTTCGTGTTCCATCGTCGTCATTGTGTGACGGCTCGCTGGCTGTCCTTGGGCATTCCACCTGAACATGGGTCATCGACATCGGCGGGGATTATGGAGGACCCTGCTTCCGGCCTGCTCCACCGTCGCCACCAACCATCACCGCCGTGGACGGGCGTGCGGACTGCTTGGTACGTGACATGACATTAACGACCAACCTTTTTCCTTTCCAACGCACCATTTCGTTGACTTCCCTATTATCCAACCAACAACCACCACCAGGCTTAAGAGAGGTTAAGTCCTCTAAGGAGCCGGCCGCCTACGGCGGCATTTATTACATTGACGACGACGACGTTACTATAACATCGTTTCACATTAGTGAAAAACCTTGTAATATTCTTTCACAATAGTGAAAATTTCGACGCATTATTTCACAGTGGTGAAAAACT
This sequence comes from Ignelater luminosus, assembly GCA_011009095.1. Lineage (NCBI taxonomy): Eukaryota > Metazoa > Arthropoda > Insecta > Coleoptera > Elateridae > Ignelater > Ignelater luminosus. The sequence goes on along the minus strand of VTPC01091033.1, from coordinate 391,981 downwards.
TTGTAATGATGTTTATTTAAGAGGAATCCGTTATTTGCCATGTTTTAACGTAATTTCTTAGTTCCGAGATATTATTGATCCTCATTAGTTTGATCGTATATACATAAAACCAACAAAATTATTAATTTAATTCTTGTCCTGTTAATTTATCCATGCAAGGTTCTGTTAACGTAAATTCCTGTTGTTTTACAACTTTGCGAAATTTGTCTTTCTTAAAGATTGTAACGGTCTTTTGTCGTTATCATCCCGTCACATGGTAAACCTCGCGGTATATCATCAACCCCCCTTGTGAGACACCACGTATATAGAAAAGCTCCTTTTACAACTTATTTTTATACAGTAACAATATTCCAATTATTTAGGTTCTTCATTTAAATTCATTCTTGCATTATCTTGCAATACAATTAGTTCATTTCTTCTATGGGAAGTGTGATAATTTACGGACCGGTAAACTCTTTTGAATTCGGGGGGGGAACGCAGCGAGCCGGCCGACAGAAAGAATCTAGTCGTGAGCAGTGCAAGTTCTTCTCGCACCTCTTTCTCTCGCTGCTGGGGCGATTTCCACGTTAGTGAAATAAGGCAAACCCTTTTAAAAAGAGGTAAGTTAACTTCTTTTCTTGCATCACTTGCGTCTTCATAACTAATGGTTGTTCCTTGCCTCCAGTTTTTTTATTAGACCTCTCACAAAGTAATAATCTGGTGGTGAACAAATCTCAGAAAGAATTCTTCGTTGGAATCCAAGGAAGTTCTAATGATTCCTCTGGTACATCAATATTAGAAGTAATTGCAGAGACAGTCTGATTGTCGACCTCGGATTGCTAACACGAGAGATGCTGGATTCTCATGCTAGCACTTAATTGTGGAGAGTTTGGACTAGCCATTTCACCGGAAATCCCAGAAACGTATAAGTTAATCTTTTGCGAAAACCCGATTTTCTGAAGAAATTTCAGGTCCCATCCTGTGCCTTTTTTTTGTAAATTTGCTTTTATTAATTCAGTTTAATTAAATTTTTTTTGTTTATTTAACCGTTACTTAAAATTTAGAGTAACCCCTTCACGTTAATAAGGATTATAACCAATTATCAAACCATTTTAATTTGATTTTTTGTTTTGCCTGTAACTTAAATTCTTTTTTTTTGGTCTTAAACAACCTAATTTTCATGAATAGTGAACTATTCGGATTTAAATTGAAGATTTTTAATAAACGTTGTTTCCTAGGTTTATTTTTTTTTCAGCATGCAATTTCGATCGAAAGCTGCTTCCTTCAATACTGTGGTAAGAATTGATAAACTTCAATAATTATCCGAATTTTGCTATTATTGTTTTACATTTGACTTGATAATTCTGTTAAACTTTATTAATTTCTCAATTAATTTCATTGTACTCCCGATTAATTTTAATTCTGTTCTTTTCTAAATTAAATCTTTGTAATTTCAGATTAGTAAAATTTGTTAAAAAGGAAATTGTATTTGCATTAATTCAGTGATTTGATTTTTCGTATATCAATATCACTGCACTCACCACTGGTTTGAGCATCTCTCGGTCTGTGGTCGGTTAAATAAATTTCCCATGAACCATATCTGAAATAAAATTATTAAAAGCTTTTAAAAACTTAGTGATGAGTAGTGTTACTAATATACAATATTTGCAATGTTAATTGAACAATTACAAAGCAACTGCTAGGCATTTTTATGAATTTAAGCATTAAAAATAAAAATAATATTCATAATATTGCAAAAGACAACTTACCTCTATGAAGGCTTAAATCTGCCTGAAAACATTTTACCCCTCATAGTGTCATTACCCAAGGTGGCTCATTTACCTGTTTCTAAAGATTTCTCTCCAGCACAAGATCAATAGAAGTGTAGAATTTTTTTTAAATTACGAAAATGAACAACAAAAACCCGCATATAACATGCGCATAGCTAAAAAGGTCTAAATGTGACACATCACTGTGTTTTTGCCCCCTCAGACTATAATAATAATTATTCGGATTTAAATTCATACTGCAATCATTAACTGATCATTTTAAAACTTATAGAAAAACGTAGTTGGCTAGATTTTTATTGCTTTACTGCTTTCTCTTTTACCTATGTTTCATTTAAATTACAATATTAGCCCTACTGTCTAATGGCAACATATTTTTCCTTTTTTTTTTATTAGACGAGATAGATTATATCACTCATTTTAAATTTTTGATCAGCTTCAAATATTATAGAATTCTGGGTAGTGTACGAAACTTCACAATTTTTTGAATGTTTGCAGCAATCTGCAGTACGGTCAGTAAGTTTTATGACAGGCAAGAAGGTTAAAAAGAACCGGTTGACAATAACTACCTGCTCAAAAATCCAAAAGAATTTGGTAAATCATAAACATAATCACATTTGCCTTTATTTAAAAAAATACATTGTGTTGCCGTCAATTAATAATTTGCCATTACCATTTCTACTTAAAAATCACAATACTTTAGTACAATGGAATTACGTTAAAAATTGATGTATTTCTTATTTGTCATTTATCCGATAAATAGTCCAGGTAGAGTGTATTCTTTCAATTATTTATAATTCTGGGTACAAGCTTGCCAGATAAAATAAATACCTAGCGTAAAAAATTAGAAATTTATGAAAAATACATAAATTCTTTTAGAGATTTAAAACTAGTTCTGGTATAATTAACAAAATCGATATTTAGATTCAAATGAACTAGTTTTATCTGCATCTCTCTTACCACTATGAGCTTCGAATGGTAGTAATACATTGTTTAATTAGATTTTGTATAAAAAATCAGTCCAAGCTTTAAATGTAAAATGCAATAACTTGATTATCGAATAAAGTAAGGCAAGAACTTTTGTTTCTTGGGAAATTAGATTTATAATAATAACAGGGCTTAAATTGATATGAACAAACACTTTATAATATTTCATTTTACTTTGTTTCATAACTTACGTAACTATCAATAAAGATGCTTCAATCTTTATTGGTGTTTTGATTTAGATTAATAAATATCTTTTTAGGAACTTTTTTGAAAGTCCTCCTTCGTTAGTAATTTGCTTTTGATAGGATTTAAATTTTTGAGTTGGTGCCTTTTTTGCGCATTGTACATATTATAATACTTAGTTATTATTGCAACTTCAAATGTGTTAATTGTTTCACAAAACAGAAACAGTATTAAGAGCTCAACAAACAAAGCATCTTAAGATTAGTTTTCATATTGACAAGCTATATAGTTCCTAAATCGTCAGGTTAATATGCATACTAATGTTGCTTTAAGAATTATTAACCGTACAGTAACGCTACAGTCATCCTAACACTAGGTTCTGTATTGGAAATCGACGCATTTCCTATACGGCCAAGACAGCGCTAATACTGAGTTGTTTCGAGGATTAGTAACGATACCGTATATGCGTCTAGCTAACTAAGTTGGTCTCGACCGAACAGTTACCGCATAGGAACTGGACAGATTTCTCTGTGCTGGTTTTAGTACGAGTAACTGCATAGTTTCTGTAAGGTTCCTGGACGGTTCCGACTTTTGTGCTGCTAGGGTCTGATATTGAATACGCAAGTTTATGTTTTTAGAATAATTAAATTTTAAACTTTAAAAAAATTTAAAATAAAAAATACTGAAGATGGAGTTATGAGAATCAGATGTCGCTTCGGACGGTTGAACCTCAGGCTTGCAGATAGTTTATATATTTCTAGTCAGATAGCATAGAAATGTGTGAATCAGATATAAATATCTTTCCGTAAACTAGAATCTAAGTTTATTGCCAGATAATAAACTGCGGAAAGTTCTAGTTCTAAATGTTATGCGAACGTTCGGGCATTTACTTTAGCATAAGAAAGCCGCATGGGGAACGTTAAAGTTATTGGTAGCTTGAGTAATTAAACTATTCCTTTTTTAATTCTAAAAAGTTAAATTGAAAAACCCAACAAACAATTACGTTTACTGCGAAAGTTGTTGAAATTGTTCAAGTTTCAACTTTTTCTGATTTAATTTCTGCTTACTAGTAAGGATCCAGAAACCGAGTAAGTATTTTTTGGGTTTAGTTTTGATGATTTGCTGTAAAAATGTCCCCAAAGCTCTTGCAGGGAAAGCTCGCGGTAAAGCTAGAATTTTTTTTGAAACCTGACTTTCTTGTAACCGAAGACACGCGTTGCTGTCTTAAAATATTACGAAGATTTGTTGGTACAATTTTGAATTTTCGCTCAAGTTTACAAAGGCTAATGTCGAGCTTATCGTGAACCTCCTCTGCTTTGTCTTTTTCTTTTAGTAGCATTTTTATTCAAGGTTTTTTAGATCCTTTTGCTCTTTTTACATCATAAACCCCTTCAGCTTGTATACAAATATTATAAATTGTTTTCCTTGAAATTTCCATTGCGATTAAATATCTAGTAGTATGGAATGTTTTGTCCTTACTATCATTATAAAATTTGGTGATAATTTTGCGGAGTTGACTTTCATTTAAAGGCTCCATACTAGATACATTTCTAAAAAAAGTAGTTCCAATCAGTGTTGTTTAATCCGGTAGTCAGTTTGGTGAGAAATTTATTTGTTAAAAAGGAACTGTTTTGAAAAACTTCTAATTTCTAAACATTGCATTATCTTTGAAGCATCATGCAGATATTACGTAAGAGCAAATGTTCGCTGCCGGTCAAACAAAATCTGTAACATCAATGTCACGCCACTGATTTGTAATTTCTTTCATCAATTCCTTTAAATTCTCCGCTCTTCTTTTTAAGCCAAGTGTTTTAAAACACCAAATACGGAAAAATCGAAAGGCGTTAAGTCGGGTGAGCGAGATGGCCATGGAATATTTGTTCCTCTACTAGTAATCCTATTTGGGAAAAATTTGTTGCAAATAGTCGATCGTTGCTCGTGCAGTATAAGCTGCAGCTCCATTCTGCTGGAAATAGACTCGTTGCAGTTCGTTATCGTGCAATTCATTAACAAAACCATTTAAAATTTCTCTGTATCTTTCAGCAGTGACAGTGTCATGCAAGAATGTAGAACCAATATGCCTTCTGCGGGACACTGCTATCTAAACACCCACTTTGATGGAATACAGAGATGTCTCGACAAAACGGTGAGGATTTTCAGCACTCCATATTCTAAGATTCTGCAAATCTACGTACCCGAAATAAATGGAATCATGCCTCATCGGAGTAAAAAGACAAATTCAGTAAATCGCCTGTAACGATTTTTTGCAAATCGTTAATTTTGTTAATTCATTATTAATTTTTCCTATTATTTAATTCTGTTTTTAACCCCTACCTTATGTATGACTGCCCAAGCAGCACACAATCTCATAAAAATATTAGGACAACTCCGAATGTGATGCGAATATTCATGATGTCTAGATAATATTACCTGAAGATTAGATTGTAAGATAATATAATATTCGGAAAAAATATTATGATAACATCATAATAATATTATTTCTTTATATTATTATCATAACCTTTAGAAAATATTTTCTTAATATTTAGTTTGTAACTACTGGTAATATTTTCATATGATATAAAGAAAATGTTATGTAAAAGTTATAAGGTAACATTATCTACAAAACGTTCAGGTAATATTATATTAATATTAAAGCGTTATAATACAATAGTATTTTGGAAGTATATTATTATTACTTTTACAATGATGTATACAACGCGTTAGCAAAAACATTTAAACGAATATGGGAATTAAAAAGTAAATCTCTATTACACTTTTTAAATCAGATTCGTAATTCTTTGTATAAGTTAATCTGTCTGATATAATACGTAACATAAAATAATATAATACTCAACTCTAATTTGCAATATTTATTATTCTAAATATTAACAGAGCTAACATTTTTTTTCGTGATGTATTATCAAAACAAAATTGACATTTTAAAAAAAATGAGTATTTTTGGGGTTGTATTAAAGCAAAATATCACAACAGAAACAAAATCTAAAGCAGAATCAGAGTATTTACAAAATATATGTATATACAGAGTGCTATTAAAATTAAAAAAAGAAGCAATCTTGACCATCTTAGGTCCGGCTGTTTTGCCACAACGTTTAACAGGTCTTGCATACCTTAACTTTCTGGTAAACACTTTACCCAAACGTTTGGAAAATGTCCCTCTAAATCAGAGATTGGATATTTGATTTACGCAAGATGGGACACCGCCGCATTTTATGTTTGCTGTTAGGGAGCACGGTGGCTTTACTTCTTGCAGTTCTAAAGGTACAACATATGGAAGTTATATTTTTGTCTCATTCTCTTTGTAGATGCGAATCATGGTTTTCATGACCTTATTATAGCATTCGACGGGATCTGTAGTGGGCGGCGTAGCGCAAACGAGTGGGATACGATTTGCACAATTTCTGGAACTCTCGACTTCGCATTTGGAGTTCATTATCGCAAATCAGAAATTCTAGAACACCATAAACTAGAAATACTTGATCTTTGACAAATCGAACTAAGAATTTGGCTTTGACCGAACGAACAGGACACAACATAACATTATTGCTGAAATAGTCACGGACCTCTCGTGCCTGTCAGGTCATACCGGTATGTCGGGCCTTATGGACTTCTCGGTCTTTCGGGCTTTTTCAATCAAGAAGTTACTGGTTTTTTTTTCGGTACGCGTCAAGTTTGTCGCGGGCCGGGGCGGGTCTGGAAATCTCGGCTCTACTGTAAGTTATCGGAGATTTTAAGATTCTTCTGCGTCTCGAATGGCACGAAGAAATCTGTAATTCCGAACTAATAATTTGCTGGTTACACAGTGTCTACGAGTATTTACCTTCAATTTCCAGCGTTTTTTGCAGAATTCCCAACATTTTTCCCAGAATATTCAGATATTTGATGACATCACGATCTGTAAGTCCCTAATTTCGATTTGCAACATGACAGTTTTTCAGATTCTAAACTAATTTTTGTATCAGCGTAGCGACACGGATTATCTAAAGATCTAATAATATGTTGGTTATTTAGTGCCTACGAGTGTTTAGAGTAGATTTCCTGGTTTTTCCAGTCGCGCCCTTATGCCGCCCGGGACAAAGCTCGGCTTTGGGTCGGACCAGACCTTAGTTTAGAAATCTATCGGGCTTTTCAGGCCTGCAATCGAGCCGTTCCGTCTTGTCAGGCCTTTGGAGCTGTTGGGGCCTGTCAGACCTCTCAGGCCACTCGAGCTTGTTGGGGTACTTCTCGGCCCTTCGGGTCTATCAAGCCGTTTGGATCTCACGGACATATCAGACCTCTCGGGTCTGTCGGACCATAAGGGTTTGTCGAGCCGTCGTGCTTTTTGGACAGTTTTGGCCTTTAGACTTTTCGGCCTTTTGAGTTTCTCGGGTCTGTCGGAATGTTAGTGCTGTTCCGGCCTGTTGGGCCTTGGCATTTCTCGGTCCTTCGGGCTTCTCGAGCTATTAGGACCCGTTGGGCCGCGCTAAACTAGCCTCCAGTCGAATCGGGCCTGAAAATTCTGACCCGTTCACAGCTCTAATTTATGGCCTACAATTAACAAATGATTTTGTCGTGCAGGGTAAGCTGTTATCTCACTCTCACAATTCTTGATTTTCTCTTGTTTTAGATTTTAGTCTCCTGATTTTATAGCGGAATCTCCTGATTTCTTTAATAGAAATCTTCCAAAATGTAAAAATAAAGGGTTGACAGCACTGATAGCGCGTCAGCGGCACTACAGCTTGTGGACACAAGCATTATTTCAAGAATCTTTGAAGTTGGGGATTTTCGTAACGTTAATAGCGACATTTTTGTTAGGTGGGTGGGGAAAAAGATTTTATAGACTTGGCAACAGTGGAATAGTTATACGCTTTTCGGTTTATCTCAAGACCTGCCCAGTTATTTATTATTTCTCACTTTATTTGCTAAATTAATTCACTGTTTTCACTTTTTTATGCATCACAACGTGTGGAAGCCCTGAAATAGCTGTGTAATGTCTTAACTGCACTATCGGCATTATTTGGGCAAAACGTATAATACTTTTAGGTATAGTCTGTATCAGTATACAAGCATATGGCAATGACCGACCTTCGAGAAATCACAACGACCCCTGGTATACAAGGTGACCAACAGAGATCCTAAATTGGATTCCCGTGGCACTCCTCTGGTAACATCAACATGTGAAGAAGTCTTGTTACGCGTTCTATAACTCTTTGTGTTCTGTTAGACAAATAGTTTTGCATCGGGCTAACAACATTTTCAGCAAGTTTGGGCACTAACTACTTAGGTCATGTGGTTTATTGTATCAAATGCTTTGCTAAAGTCTAACAGAATCAATAAAGTGCGTTTACCTTCGTCATACGCTTTAATAATGTTATCTGTTATACGTAACAAAGCAGTTATACAGGGTGGCCCAAATTCAAGGTAAATCTCAGAAACTAGAAAAACCAGAAAAAAACTAAATACACGTTCTTGATCTACTTTTTTCTGCTGAGTTCGTTGGTGCAATAAGACTCTTCTTTTGTGTTTGAATTACAGGCAAAATTTGATTTTCTTCGAATCTCAGCAAGTGTTATTTGGAAAAATAGCAAAAATTGTTTAAGGATTTTTTGTATGGTTTGCTAATGTTTTATTTATTATTTCAATGCTTTTTTTTTAGTTTAACTCCCAGAAGAAGGAATTAGAATCCTTGAGAGAAGAGCTTGGTAAATACCTCAAATGGAAATAACTCGGAACTCTGTAACTTCATTACAACCGTATATAACGTTAATAGGTCACGCTTCTTTTCAACTTTCAACCGCTCTTACTGATTATTTGATACTTCCTATTCTTTTATTTATATTGCAACAAGCCTAATTAAGATCTACCACATGAATAAACTATAAAAAAGAAAGGCCAGTAGTATTAGATTTTTCAACTTACTAATTGGTAAAAAACCCGAATATAGTAAAATAATGAATTATAATTAAATGGTAGTAAATTAACAACGTCTTGGTATGCTCGTCGTATAAATACCAAAACTTTTGGCATTTTGTCAAGGCGGTCGTTCTAATATTAGAATTAGCGTGGCTAGTCATCAAAAGATCGCTGATCGTTGCTCTGGGTGCAATATTGTGTTCAAGAGATCTTCAAAGATGTGCTTTTTGATGTAAACTGTTCCATTTTAAGGAGGGAGATTTGTTTCCTATACAAATATGAACGTGAGTATTTATTATTTCTGGCTTGTTTACGAAACGCGCGCCTTTTAAGCATGTAAAAAATAACGCATTGGTACCGAAAGGAGTTTTATTTTTAATTTCGAAAATTCTTCATCATCTAAAATCTAAAATAAATATTAACACACGTCATTGAAAACTAATTTTGAATAATATTAAATTATGCTAGTGTGGAATGTGCTAAATTTAAATATTACCGAATTTTGTATGCTATAAAACGATTCGTTTAGATTTTATGATTTCCGTGATTTTCAAAAAGAAGACTATTTAGGTTAACGTTGGATTGTTATTAATAAACAGCTTTTGTTGTCTAATTTATAGTAAGACTCAATATTTATTTATGTATACTAATAGTAGAGATCACTTTCTAAAGAAATCGGTTTTCATTTTTGTGCGAATCATTGCAAAATATTGGCAGATTTTCAAAATTGTAACGGAAGTGGTTTTATTTCATGCCTTTGTGTATACGGAAGAAAGGTTTTTGTTGATAAGAAATTTATTATGACTTCATTGGCTTACAATGCTAATAAAAAGGTTTTTATATTTAGTATTTGGCTCTTAGTTGTAAATTTAAAAGGTGTATCTTCAATTATAATAGACTACTAGATTTATCAATAATCACGTTATGCAATGTTTGATTATTTCAATAATAATTTTTTTAGGTTAGGTAATGACAATTAACTGTTTATTTCTGACATCCGCTGAGTAGATATTGTCATCATTAATAATAACTCTGGGAGATTTTTTAGGATCTTCGAAGTTTTTATGTTTTCATAAACAAAAGAATGCCCCTTGTACTTGTTATTGACTGACATGATTGAAATCATTGAAATAAGTTTTTTTTATGTAACTAAACCATTTTTAAAAACTGTCAATATCGCAAATAAAAAGTACCACTTATATTTAGACTACAATACAATAAAATTCCTACCTATTGTATTTCAATTAATTTCTACTGTTTTAATAAAAAGTAGACACTTCTGTGTTCCAAATTAAACATTTCTGAGTCAATGAATCCTTGAGTTTATTATTAGATAACATAACATTAAAGTATTCCTGTAACGGTGGTAATAGTAAAACGATTATACGAATAGTATGCACGATGCCACTTTTATTTATCGTTATAGAACTTTTTTCTTGAGGTTGGATCTTTTAAATCTAAATTAGCATAAGTTAATGATTTGCAAAATGGATTTCTTACTAGATGATAAATATAAAAAGAAAAACAAATTTTGTATGTACGGAAGAACTATTTTTATACTTCATGTATGAATAGCCTCATTCTATTTATAAAATTTATTATGTGACCACTAAATTCACGTATACGCACCCATTTTAAAACTAACATAAGGTAAACGCTTTTCTTCTCATTATTTATGTTTAAGTTTGTTGAGAAAAGTAAAATACTTGAAGCCGCCGAAAAATTCCTTACCTTGGTTATTAAAGTAACAACATAGGTTTTGAAGGTTAGTTTATTGTCATTGCGGGTTTATTTTTATAAAACAAATGAACGTTACTGATCCAATTGTTATAAACATCATTCAAATTTATTTACTGCCAACTTAATAAAAAAATGACGATTAGTAAACCTCCCCTAGAGTATTTTATTTGAATCTAACGAGTAAATGCACTTTACAAACTACAAATTAATGATAATGAAGAAATTCAATGCATTTAGGTTACACTGTAGTGTCGCAACCACACCCATGACGCCTTAAATTTCTAATTAATTCTATTTTACGCACGCGTTTATTTAATCCCCATTGCTCTGAAGATATACACTCGTTTGTGATAAAAAAGTGTAGGGTGTCCCAAATTTAATATTAAATGGTTATCACTTTATCAGTATCAGTAATTAACAAACCATTGTAATCAAAATCTTGGAAATTTAAGTTTCATATACAGGGTGTTGGTGGCAGTGACATACGATAGACTTCTACAGTGTGGCTATTATGAGGTTAGGGTTAAGGTTGCATTGATTAAAACACGTGGTTTGTGTGTAATAATTTGAGGTTAGTCCTGGCTCGGCTAAGACCGGAGAAATGCTGGAATGTAAGACATCTCATCTCCTTGAGGTTTGATAGGTAAGAGATGTGATCTTCTCGAAGGTCGAAATGAAAAAGAGCGATTCTCAAGTCAAAGTCAAATAATAATTGTTCCTGCAAAGGCGACTGTAGACGTGAGCCTTTTCGGTCAACGTGGAATTTAGTTGTTTGGTTGGTGAATGCTCGTGTACGCGGTCAAGGATAGGATAGGATGGTTGGTAGCAAACTTTCATTTAGAACCCTCTGTAACGTGTCCGGTCTGGTGGGTCAAGAAGGAAGTGTGGAGGTCCGACGGGTGTGGAGGATTACGGATTTTTGGAGGTTTTGTAAATGGGTGTTTTAAGCATCAGATTTGGAATTGGTTTATCTGGTGGCCAAGATGTCTTGCAGGTCGTCGGGGAGAATAATTTTCACTCGGCTCCTAGTATCTATGTGCGTAGCCCCGCAGCATCAAGGGCTGAGATTGGTCCATGCTGAAGCCAATGGGTGATGGTGAGGGAGTGGGAGTCTTGCACGTGGTGCTCCGATAACATTCGCCCCCAATATTTCGACCGAGCCATAGCCTTAGGAACCTTGATGTTTTATTCGTTTGTTTGTTTTTTTTTCAAAATGCGAAGGTTGAGTTACATCGTGAATACTACAAAGGGTAAGATACATTGAGAATAACGCAACATATTTACAAATACAAATGTTAACAGTACATGGAGAATATTAAAACATATTTACACAAAGATAACTAACCTACAAGTTAGAAATTGTCTATGATATCTTGTCCTTAAATTTTACACCGGAGTGTTACGCACATTCATTATGTTCCACTTTCGAAATCGCGTTTCACAAACACTACTTATCTCTCAGCGCTGTCGTGGCTGGTCCGGGTTGCGATGGAGGCCGGAGGGAAATTGCGTGTTGAGGAAGAGCGTGACGTAGCCGGTCTGCATGGTACTTCGCTACCCTTCCGGCAACGTCGACCAGGTACATGTCGTGTTTGGAGAGACAACGTAGGATGCGGTGTGGACCATTCGACTTCGGAATGCAGAACAGCACCCGGTCCCCTCGTGCGAATCAAGGTGACAGTGCTCCGAGTGGCTAACGGTGAGCTTGAACATACTGGTGCTAGTTGCGCCGGGCCTCCGCATGTCTGTTCTCCGGGGGTAGCGTCTCAAGCTAAAAAGCACTGCTGGTAGGTATTCGTCCCAGATGTCTTGTGGTTTACTTGCCATCAGCAGGCAGTGTTTGTTTTATTTTCTGATCGCGTTCAGCATCGCTGGCAGGCGGCTTCCCTTCGTGGGCTGATAAACTGAGCCCCATTATATCCAAGATGATAGCTCTCGGATAAACGAAGCGGGGCAGGACGTCTTTATCCGTGCGACGGATGCATTCGCTGAATGGGGTCGGCCTCTACCCACCGGCTGAACAAGTCAGTCATCGCAAAGATGTACTGCTGACTGGCAGCAGTTGTAAGGTTCGAATGAAGTCTGCGGTTGACGTGGTCATTGAGAAGCGGCGTGTTAGTTTGGGCGGCGCTTGTAAGAGCCGCACAGGAAACAGCTTTTGACCTAATCCTGGGTCTCGGGGTCTAGGGCAGCCCAGTGATAGTTCTGTCGGATACTGCGTGACGTTTCCTCTGCTCCCGGGTGTCCTGCAAGGTGGGCGTCGTGGTGCTGGAAGAAGATCCTCTCGCGAACTTCTGCAGGAACGTAGCAACTTCCGTTGCTCGCCGAAGTAGTTAGTGATGAAGTCCCGTTCTCAGCTGGGTCTCCAGGATGGCTGCTCTTGGAGGCGGATGAGTGGTCTGATCGCCGGTTGGGTGAACTCCACGCGACCCTGGGCGTCGCGGACCTCGTTGGCTAGGGTGGTGAGGTCAGCTGGACTAGCCGTCGGGACTTCGGCAGCTCTAGAACTCGGGGATCGGCGTCTTCGTCGTTGGCGACGGCGAGGTCTTCGCCAGGGTTTCGGGACAGCATATCGAGGAGCTGGTTGCGACTTCCCGGGCAGTGTTCAATGATCATTGGATAATGTTGCAATATTAATGACCATTGCATTAACTTGGAATTTTTCTCCTTCATTTGTTGTAGTCACATTGGGGATCGATTGTCGGTTCTCAGTCGGAAAATAGACTATTATTCCGATCCCCTCCGGTGCATCGTTTTATCATCTTAACTAAATGTTAAATTTCCTTATTTTACAAGAAAAAGATGTCAGTGCCAGGATGTTGTGTCAATGCTTCTCTTTCTCTAAAAATGTTGGCCGGAGCATTCAATTATGTAAAAAAGAAGACAAAAGCACTAGTTAGCAGGAACCTTTAAGAGGTAACTTGAAATCTTCTATAGAATCGAACGTCATTAACGCTTGGGCTTGTACGGTTTGCTGTGCAGCTTAGAATTTGACAAACCCATACGCTGGACTGGGGGTGGGGTTACATTCTGGAATCATGGGCACTAGTACACACAGCAGTGTATGCAGTCTTTCCTACCCACCATTTCCTAGGAACTTACTTCTAGGATTCTAAAAATTTCTTAAGCGGCATGTCAGCTTACCCTTTTCATAAAGAAAACGATTTTGGCAATAGAGAAAGTACGGTTCGTTCCTACAAAACACAAAGAATGACTTTGTTCCATCTTTCTGAACTTGAACATCTCAATTCTGTCCGTGTAATCTTGAACTTTTCCTTTTGATTTCTTACTTACTGATCTTCTGTCCCTTACTGCCCGTTCATCATCATCTTTTCACTGAACCACGACAGCTTTCTTCGACATCTGGCCCTAGAGCTGAAGAGACTACGACTAGATGGGTTGAAGTGCGGTCCCACCAAGTGTACCCTGGGGAGGGGGACCGTCGCACGTATCTCTAGGAAACCACGTGCGTAAGATCACCACAGCTAACTGGCTGTGCGATTACATTCCGAGGTATGCAGATATTGTCGCCCCACTCACGGATCTTCTGAAGATGGAGTTGGACACCTGAAGCCGACAGTATCTTCATCGCTATCAAAGAGGCCCTGTCGCAACAACTGTTCCTAAGCTTGCTGTTCGTGCTTTAAACTGATGCCTGCTCGGTGGGTCGGGGAGCTGTGTTATATCAACTTGAAGACAACGGAAAGAAGCGAATCGTTAAGAATCCCTGATCGCGATATGGGTGATCAAAAAGTATCGCCACTATCTGAAGAACCGGCCGTTTACATTGAGAACTGACAACTGAGCTCTGACCTGGTTGGTTGATCGCTCTGGGAGTCCTGTCTCCGATGTTTAAACGGTTGCCGGAGAGTGTTTCGCCAACCCACGCCATGCGTATCATCAACCTAGCCACCATCCACGACGAAGTAAAAGAGGTGACATCCCGGCCTCGCCCAAATGATTCGGCGATGACATCGGGCTGCAACAGTTTGACCTCCAGCTCTATACGGTAGAAGAGAGGGCACTGTATTGGGTGGATCGAGAAGGAACGTCCAATTGATCGTCCATCTAGAAGTTCCAGAAAGAGTCATCTATGCCTACCCCGATCACGGGATCGCCGGCCATCCTGAGGCCAATGAAACATTCAGATGATTCGTAAACGCTATTCTTGGTTCAATATGGTCAATGACATATTCAGTAGTACGTTAAGCAGCTGCCTTGTTTGTGTCTGCATCAACGCCCAGCGCCGCCATGTGTCAGACTGTCCAAAGCTTCTTGGGGCATAGTTTCGAAAGCCGTGGGCATACCTTCAGCCGATAGTAATTAGATCGTGGCATTTGTGGAAAATCAAGTGTTTTCGAGGTTTGGCTCAATTCACTGGACTGCGCCTATCTACCACCCTCGGGGCAATCCCGTGGAAAAGCGAAACATCAGAAAATAAAGAAGGTACTGCGAGCTCACTTCAAACAACGTCCCTGACTGTATTGGGAGTAGCCTATGGTATTGTTCGCGGGAAGAACGCTACCATCGGGGCTACGCCTGCTGTGCTGACGTTGAATCATGAACCGGCCAGACCCGGCGATCACAATCTGTTATGAGAAACAAAGAAACTACCAGCAGCGTTGTAACTCCCTCTTTCCTGGAGAATTGTTTTGGCGTGTTGTTCCTATCTTATTGTCCCACCGCAAATGAAACGACAAGATCAGTGATAGACTTACAGACACCCTTTGTGTTGTATGTTTCCGTTCACATTGTCTTATATTTGCAACAGTTTATAATATTATTATCTTGCTGTGATTACACATCTGAAACCTTTGTATTTCATTTTCTAAATAAATAAAAACGAGACGCCGCCAAGTTAAATCGGTGCCTTGCGGAAAGGAGGGGGCAAATGTTGCTACCAAACTGAAACAGTAGCAAGGTGGGTTGTGGTACACTCGTAGCATGAGTGAACGCGCTCGGCGTGGTTACCCTTACATCAGCAGCGACGGTGAAGTCGACGAAGAACTGGTGACCGGACCGACGACGGAGTCGACCCACCACACCTCCATACTTCCCTCCTGACCGACCAGGCCGGATACGAAGTGTTGGGTTATAGGCGAGAAGTTTGCAGTCAACCATCTCTCCCTATCATCGACCGCATGCAGCAGCGTTCACCAACCCAACTACCAAATTACACTTAGGCCAAAAAGACATATGCCTACAGTGGCCTCTGCTGGCAGCAGGAACAATGATGATTTGACTTAACTTGAAACAGCACCTTTTCGACGTTAACTTGTACTTATTTTTATCCAACTATCCTACTCTCATCTTTGACTCAACCTGCATGGACAGTGCAGATGGTGACAATTGTCCCAATGTGGGTCGGACAACGCTATTGTTGCAGAACTGCTGAGCCGGGATGTACACCGGCCGCTCATCGTAGTGTAAAGCCGAGCTACGGTAAAATGAAGGGTTTCAGTTGGCCATTTCAGAAAATCAACAGGACGGATGACTACCAGCTCAGAACAGTAAATGTATTATGTTAACAAAAACCGCACAGATAACTTGAAATATGAGCTGTCAAAGTGGAGAAATTAATTAGTAAATACACAAACCGCAAATTCTTATTATTGGACATTAACTAAGATGTGGTAAGCTATACACTGATGGCGAGAATGTTATTTGGAAATGTTTGGAAGTTAAACAAAAACCTTTTTGAAGATAAACAATTCTCATTACTTGTGGATACCAAAGTGACCGAAATCGTTATTTTACTCAAAATGGCTATGACATGGTCAAAAGAGTATTTTGAGCACTTGCCATGAGAATTATAAACAGATCGTTACTTTTTAAGTGCGCAAATTCTAAAGATTTTTGTGCAAATTATAATTTAACGTCGGCGATTTTTGAATTATAAATAATGTTATACTTGCAATTCCAAGAGCCACACTCACTTGACAGTAATATTGTTTTTCAATATGAATTTGCAATAAAACTGTTTTAGTTTCCTAAATTAATTTATGTAGAATTTACAGTAGTTAAGCAAAATATAGGTAGGTAATTCATAAATAAATAATACAAAGACAAAATGATGCACATAGCGAATATAAATATCCAGAATTTTTGTAATTACATAATAAACTTACTTCTTAATAGTCTAGCATTTATGTTTGTATTCCAAACAAAATTCTAACTTCTTCAATCTTGATATCGTTCAGTTTTTTCTTTCGTTTAATTGCTATCTTGATCTCAACACTGCAAAAAGAAAACTTAATAGACAGATTATTATTATCAACACACCAAATATTTTTGGCGTCCAACGTGGGGCAATAAATTATTTTATGAAGAAAAACACACTGATTTTAAAAAAATATTTATTACACTAAAAAATATAAAATACAAAGTGTGTATAAATCAAATTCTAATATAAAATAAATATTGTTGCAGAATAAGAGTGATAACAAATGGCGTCCTATGGCCATATCAAATCCTTCAACAAAATTGAGGCTAGCACGAAATATGCCTCAATGGGTGGTAAGTAGTAATAATGATAATACATTTCTTCTAAATTTTCTCTTTTCTAATAAATACTAATTTTGTTTCATTATTATTATTATTGCAATAAATTTTATGTTTTTGTTCTTTTCAAATATTATATTACACGTAAATACAAAAAATATCCTTTTCAAAAGTGATTGTACAACTCCGTTTTTCATATCTTCTTTAAGGAACAAGCAGGTATATAATTAATGCATTTTTTTAGCGTTTTACTATTATTATTAATTAAAATACTGTTCTTCATTCGCTTCAGTTTTCTATTTACTTTAAATTTGTATTCATTCATTCATGTAACGTTTAACAACTTATAGTTTTAAATTAATCAGGAGGAGGGAATTAGTAGTAGGAAATATTGTTCAATACTTTAATTGGATTAGAATGTCTGAAATGTTGATCAAGAAATAAAAATTTCTATGTACATTTTGGTAGTTTTAGGATGTGTGTGTTCACATGTGCTTTCTGTACAATATCTAGATATTATGAAGGTATTAAATGCTATTACAAAAGAAGCAACTTTGTATTATAAAATACATTTTATCTATATATATGCATTAATTGTTTTCTTAAAGCTACATCTTTCTGCTATTTAGTTTATTATTATTTTACATCATCTTCGTACTATAGATACAACTGTGTGCTATAGAAAAGTGATAAAAACATATTCGATATGCAAACATGTCCAAGTCGAATCTAGAAAAAAAATGTAATTTTTGTTATGTCTATAATTATTATTAATGTGTGTTAGTCTGCCTATTAGTATTTTTATAAATTATTTCTATACTATTTTCATTTATGGATTTAAAATGTATGATTGCACACTTGAAGTATTACACAGAATGGCAACAATTTATTAAAGTAACTATTGCAGTTACTGAAAACTAATAATTTTTACGATTTACAGGTTAGACTTAATAGTACGGTCGAACTGTGGTAATTTTCTTTATTCTTTTAAAATGTCTCACAGACAAAGAAATTAATACCTAATAATAAAAATAAAATAGAAATAAAGATTTCAATGATGTAATTAGAATAATAACATAAATTCTTCTCCAATTTTCCACCAATTAATTGACAATATAAGTTTGCCTTGGACATATTAATAAAATTTTTAAAAAGGGAAAATAAAATGAATGCAGTAATACAAATAAATATAATATTTTTCTACATAAAAATTATATGAGTAAAAAAAAATAAATTTAAAATAAATAACGATGACTCTTTAATTTAAAGTTCAAGTCTTATTCTAATAATATGTTCCTCTTTGTTTCATTTTTAATGCTTGGCAGTATGTATAGAACAAAGAACACCAAATAGTTATTTTTGTAAAAATTTCTAAATATTAATAGCTAAAAATTTCAAATGGCACAAATCAATCAAATAGCATAAATTACAAACAAATATCAAACCTTCAAATATCACCTTCTTTCTGCAATCTAGGAACTGTTTTTATATTTTTATTGTATAATAATTAAAATATGTTATGAGATAAACAAAATTTTTGGTGATTATAATTCTATCACAGTTTTCTAGAAAAAAATTATTCATTTATTAAAGATCAATACACATCAAAATAATTTATCCTTTGGTGTATGCTCAGTCCACGCATTGTTCTCTTTTAAGTTAACACAGTCTTATACTTATACATTGAATGTAAGGTAATAAAAATGACTTAATAAAATATTAAAGCTAAAGAAGAAATCAAATAGTGTAGGTCCGTATTTATAGATTCAAGTGCAAATTTTAAGATTAATTCTTAAATTTATAATTTGAAGTCACCGAGAGACTTGACATTTAGAAATTACCCATTATGATTTAAACAACGACTTTACAATCCTTTTCAGTTCTGCATATTTACACTTTTTGCTGTTATATTAACAATCAAGTGTGCCACATACCAAAAAGGCTTGTTTCGAGTTCAGAATAACTCTC